>PVJX010001654.1:34640-153317 GCA_004027295.1 Dolichotis patagonum
TTAAAGAGGAAAAAGCAAAACAAAATAAAACAGAATAAAGGGTAGCGACAATACAGTATTTCAAGGAGAAAAGGAGGAGTACAACAGCAATAAAACCTAAGAAATTATTACTTTACTAATTACGTACTGACTTCTTTGAAATAGTTGTTCAAATTACAAAGTTAAAACACGTAAAGTAGACATTCAAACAGTGAGACTGTTAACAGTTCTGCTCCAAGATCTGACAAAAACAGCAATATGGTCATCCATCTTACCCACTCAAATATACATGCAATTATATCAATAGGGTAAAATTAAACACAACAAAACAGAGCAATGCAGATCACAAGAAAGCAATGTAAGACATAAATTTCAAAGCTAGGCAATTGGAGATATTCACTCTCTATCATATTGACTCTTGTTTTCTTCCAAATAGTTGTCCATATTGTCACATACAGGGAATTCACATGAAACAACCTAGTATGGAATTGATCTGAGCAGGACGAGGAGGGCATTACAGGTCTTCAAGACCAGACATTAGGGAAGCCATGAATGGCTGTCATAGTGAAACTTTTTTTTTTGTGCCGGGGATCGAAGTCACGACCTCACATTTGCCACGCAGACACTTAAGCCACTGAGCTAAACCCCCAGCACCTCACCAGCAGCTTTCGTCTGCACAGTGCCCTTCCACCATGCCGTCTGTGTCTGAGCCTGCCAACCTTGGACTAAAACTTGAAATTGTCAGCCAAAATACACTTCTTCTCCAAGTTATGGGTATTAGGTATTTTGTCCCAGTGATGAGAAAATGACAAAAACAAAGGCCAAAGTTTCTGTTCTTACCTGGGCAACCTTGTTTTTCCAAAGTCATCCCTGTGCACTCTCATTCCTCTAGGGTAGACACACCCATACTGCTGTTACCTAGGACTTTGGCACAGATTCTTCACCTAGGAGAACTTGCAAAACCCTTTCTCTGGATTTCTACAGGACCGATTGCTTCTTGTCAGTCAGGTTTCAGTTTAAACGCGATTGCATGCGGGCTTTCTTTCCACATAGCCCTACTGTGTCTTATGTCACTGCATTTATTTTCTTCAAACTTATCATTGTCTGATTACTTTTTCTGTTTGTTTTTTGTATCCCTCTATCCACATGTGAGCCTCATGAGAACAAAAGCATTTTGTCTGGTTTGCCCCTGAGCACTGTATTCTACATATGGACTAAGACTGTGGCTTGGGATCGGACTCGCTAGGTTTGTATACTGCTGCTGACACCCACTGCCATGGCATTCCATACCAGTTGCTTGGCTCTGAGTGGCTTAGTTTTCCCATGTGAAAACAAGACTATGTTAGCGTCTGCTCATCCTGTTTTTGTGGCAAATAAGGGAAACAAAACATGTAAAATATTTATGACAAATCTGGCACCCAGTGGGTTTGAAGGATATTCTCCTCACATAGACTATGCTTCTATCTATTAAGTATTCTACAAAAAGGTACACAATAACATTTTCATATCCTGCTGATGAGTAAATTAAAATTTGATCTAATACTGATTTATGAAAAGGTCTAAAATTTCTTTTCTTCTCAACAGAATAAGATATTCAGTGTTTTTAAAAACACAGTAGTCTACTAACAATCATGTTGACATTTAAATATATAAATTTATTATGTTAAATCTTAAGACATTAATCAATAGTTTTTGCCAAATTAGCTCCCTCATCATAAATAGTTAAGTCACTTTCTTATGTAATATAATCTTGAAGTTTGATAAAAACTTTTCTAATATATATACATAGATAAGCTGGGATTCTTAGAAGATATAGTTGGGAAAAATGAAAAACATTATTTTTCCTTATATTTTATTTATATTTATTTATATTTGTACCTCTAGATATTTTCTCTTTGAATACTTTGATTGATACCAACTTTGTATTAGCCTGAAATAAAGGCTACAGATAGTTGATCTTTCAAGGAATTTCAGGGGGATCATTAATACTGTTACTGTAAACTGTATTGACTTTTGAAGTTGATTTTTTTGTATGATATATATATAATATATATATAATATGTAATATATATATTACACACACACAAATACAATGGATTTCTAGAATTGTATCCTAATTACTTGATAGTTATTACCTTTTTGTAGGATCTTTAGAATTTTCTGTGTGCATATTGTGTTTTTTGAATAAAGATCATTTTATTTATTCATTCCCAGTGTTAGGACTTCTCTCTTACCTGTATCTTATTTCACTATAGAGGACCTACAGTAAAATGTAGTGATGAGATCAGAAGCTTTTACCTTGTTCTCAGTTTTGGAAGGAAAATGTTCAACACATACTACAGAATACCATGTTAATTATTATTATTATAGTCAAAATTTTATTTACTTTTTAAAGGACATGAAAACAATTTTTTCTTTTTTTTTTTTTGGTACTGGGGATTGAACTCACAACCTTGTGCTTTCCAGGCAGGCGCTTATGCTTATGCCACTGAGCTAAATTCCCAGCCCAGAAAACAATCTAAAAAAAAAAAAAAAATAGAACAACAGCGCTTCATGTGAACAGTTTGTTCCCATTTCTAGTATCTGTAGTAGAGTCAAGATTATAGATAAATGGTAGATTAAAGCTGCTTCTGAGTAAGGTATATTTTAATTTCATCCACTAAAGTAATCATTTGATTATCCAAGGTATACTTATCTTATAGTATCTTGTGGCATACCTTAAATATAACTAAATTTTATTTTAAAAATAAAGATTGAAATTACTACTAGATGCCTGTGGAAACCATATTTAATTTTATTTTCCACAGAAATGATTCTAAAGATGTCCAATCAAACAAAATGCTTTTTCAGAGTTAGGGCAAGTTTTGATAATTTCCTTCCCTTTCTAGTTTTTGAGAAGTATTTTTGTTTTTCTTTTTTAATTGTGAATGTATGTTACATTTTTGTCATCCTTCTATTGGGAGTATCATGTTTTATTTTCTATTTTATTCTGTTAAAATAATGTTGACTATTGATTGCATTTCATTGATTTATTTTCATTTATAAACCACCATAAGTATCATAACTATAGTGTATTATTATAACTACTCAATTATATTATCTTTTTAATATATTTTTCGGCTCAGTTTGCTAATAGGGACTATTCGTAGATTTTTTTATTCTGTTCATGGGCACAAGTAACAGAAGTAGACTTAAGTAATAACAGTCTGTACCTTTTGATTTTTGTTTATGATTTTTTTCTGAGAAAATGTTACCATGTTTTGGTACTTGAGTCATAATGACTGACAAAATAAGTTTGGTAAGTGAGCCTTTTTCCTTCAGTTTTAGAAACAGTTTTGTAAGAGGGTTTTAATTTTAATTTTTAAATGTTTGATGGAACTCATCAGTGAAACAAACTGGCTTTGGAATTTTCATTGAGGGATAAGTTTTGGTAACAATTTAAATTTAGTAAGTTAGTAAGTTTCTTTGTGAATTTCTATTTCTTATATGTTATTTGGCAAATTGTATTTATAAACAATTCATTAAGTTTTTGAAGTTATGAACATAAATTTCTCCATAATACTTTCTTAATATCTTTTTATTATCTATAAGGTCTTTAGTGATATCCCCACTTTCATTTTTATATTATTTTCTTTCTTTCTTTCTTTCTTTCTTTCTTTCATTCATTCATTTTAGTACTGGGGATTGAATTCACAGCCTCATGCTTGCCAGGCAGGCACTTACACCACTGAGCTAAATCCCTGGCACTAGTCTTTCTTTTTCAATACAAATTTTGATGAAAGTTTCCTAATTTTACTAATCATTTAAAATTGTTATGTTCTTTTTTCTATTGCCTATTTTCTAATTCTTGGATTGTTGCTTTTATTTTTATTACTTCCTTCTACTTGGATTTAACTTACTTTTTTTTTGTCTTCTTAGTCTAGAAACATATCTTCAATTTTATACCATTTTTGCTCTTTTGCAAATAACACATACAGATCTATAATTACCTGCTTAACAATGCCTTACCTGTATTTCACAGCTATCAAGATACTCAGGTTGAGTATTTTCTAATTTCTCTTTATGATTTCTTTTTCACCTAATAAGTGTATTTAATTATCAAATATTTGAGGAATTTTTAGCTACCTTAGTGTCTTAGTTACTTTTTCTCATTACAGAGACAAAATACCCATCCTCCAAAGGTAAATGAATAAAGGTTTATTTAGCTCACAGTTTGAAGAGGTCCATAGTTGGCTGGCTCCAAGGGAGGGTGGTGTGGCCGTGGGACTTTGCAGTGGAGAAACAGTTCATGGTAGGAAGCAAAGCAGCAAAGAAGCAATGAAGTAACAAGTAACAAGTGACAGGCAGTAACCTTCTCTCTGTCCCTCATATTCTATCTGGATACTTACCCTTACAGTGGGTAGCACTCACACCCTGGGTGGGCAGCCTTAATGCTAGCATGGAACTATGAATCAATTTCAGCACTAAACACTTGATCCCAAAATCACATACCTGAGATCTAGCCATCTCTGAAAAGCCCCACCTATGACCTCATGAGGGTTTGGGGGGACATCTAGATACAAGTCATAGCACTTAGTCTTATTGACTCTAGATTACAAATCCATTGTCATCATAAAACAAGTTCTATATGATGTTAATACTTTAAAATAGATTTATTAAAGTCTACTGTATAATTGAAAAGAATGTGTATTCTGCAGTTGTGGGGTGTACTACTCTATAAATGTCAATTTAGCTGTAGAAGTGTTCTGTCTCTATTAAATTTTGTGACTTGTATTGAATTTTTGAATTAAAAGTGTCAAAATCTACAATTAAGACCTTCTATTTGTATATTTCTGTATTTCTACCTGTGTGTATGTTTGGCATTTTGGAATTCTCTTATTAGGTACATAAACATGTATAGTTCTCATGTCTTTCTGAAAAATTAAGTGTCTGTTTATTCTAAATGACCCTTTTTAAAGTGGTAAAGTGACTTGAAGTCTAATTTGTCTGATGTTATAGCTACTTAGCTTCCTTATACCACTTAGTATTTGCCTTGTGTAACTTTCACATCCTTTTACTTTAAAACTATTATTTTATTTAAAGTGCATCTTATATGTATGTGTCTTGCTTTTTATTTATCTGACATTCATTCTCGGGCTTCATTTTTTTTGTGTGTAATTATCAGTATAATTGAGTTTAAATCAGAATCTTGTTATATGTTTTCTATTTACCCTATTGGTTTTTAGTTCTTTTGTTTAGCTTTTTCCTGACTTTTTGACTTATTAATTGTTTAAAATTTTTTCTACTATAATATTCCTAGTATTTTAGCTTCTTTTTTCCCTTGAAATTTTCATTTCTGAGATTGAAATATGTAATGGAATGTGTTACTCAAAATTTTTAACTATTACGTTCAGATATCCCTTAAAATAATGTGGTTGAGAAATATTTGCTAAACAATAAATGACATTACTCATAGTATTATTTTTATTTTTATGTACTCAGTATTATTTTTATATACTTTTAATATTTTATCTATTTCTACTATCGATTTATAAAAAGATCTTTAACACTTTTGGACCTCAAAGACTACTTAAAATACCTGATACTTTTTTCAAATGACCTATAGCAGTCATGTTGCCATTCAGCATATATGTCTTCAGGTAGTTTTGTTTTATTTTCTACTGTATGTCCTAAGGTGTATCTTGATTTGTCCATGATTTTTATGTCGTGGTTTGGAAATTCCCAAGTCATGGTAGCAAACCCAAGCCACATTCCTTACACCCATTCTTCCCATGTGTGTCCAGAATATTTCTTTTCTTCTTCTATCCTACTTTATAAAGAAAAGGTTTTTGTCTTCATTTTGTGCCAGTTGGTAGATTTTTCTCTAGACCGATAATGATGTAGTTCTATGCAGGTTTCAAATCTCATGATGGAGCAGGAGCAGAGGTTGTCTCTGTTCTAATCTCTTTTCTTCTGAAGCATATCTCTTATCTCTGAGTGTATGCTCAAAACTGAGCCACTGGTCTCCCACGAGGTGACCCCTGATACAGCGCCATACAACCTTTCCCAAAGCAGCGCATGAGTTCTGCTCATTGGTTTTCTGTTTTTTTCCTCAGTGTGGGTTCTGGAGATTTACTTAACTTTTTGTTCACTCGATTATACATGAAAATATTTATTGTATTTTATCCTGCATTTCTAGACATTTTTATCAGAGGGCAGTTTCATGTTGTCTTGTTTATTATATTGATGGAATTGAAAATCTCATTGTGCCTTTTTAATCTAATCACTTTCTTCTCTTTTTAATACTTAACATTTTACTTCTTTAAAAGTAAATGGAAAGAATAGTAACAGCTATAACTGTTCTTCAAATGTTGACATTTCTGATATATAAAGATTTTAGTGGAAATTTATTAGCTATTTTCAATATTTCAAAGTTCCTGTTCCAAATTGTTTCATATGAATTTACAAAACTACTGCGAATACTAACATGTCATATCTCTTTGTTTTTCATGAAAAGCATATTATGTCACTGTGATAATAATGGTCTTGTGATACTGAAATGAAACTCTAGATCTTAATAACATCTGAGACTGAGATATTCTTGTTTTACAAATATTGATGGTAGAATTTCAGATGTTCTGAATGTTCATGGAAGGATTTAACACATTTCATTTCTTAATATTTCTTCAATTTTCATTTTAATAATTCAGACTAATAATTTATAATTATTGTTTTCTTATATTGTTAATCTTTTATTTATACTACATTGTATTTTGTGATAAGATGTCCTAATTTCATAAGACTAAGTAAATATGGAATCACTGGGCAAAATGAAATAAAAGTAGACATCGATAAGGTAAATATTTGGACCCATTGCACCTATCTCTTTGGGCCTAAAAATGTGAGGGAAGTCTCTTGATTGCCAAAATTCTCTAGAGAACTAGCGTCTCTTTGCTCTTTGCTTAAGTAGGGCTATATTTTTTAGTCCCATAATTGTACTTTATGTCATAGCTGAAATTCTGTCACACCTATGAAGAACAAAAAATGTTTGCATCTCATAGAATTTTGTTCTGCAGCCAGAAGGCAAAATAATGGAGTAATTTTATATAAAATCAGCTTTGATCTCAGCATCTGGATTTACTAAGCAATTAGTTTGCAAAACTGTAGTATGATTAGAAAACTAATTTTCTAATCATTTCTCTCAACTTTATACATAAACAATCATAAAAACATTAAGTTTTATACTTCAGAAAGGCTCTTAAATTCTAACTGCTTTTTTGAACTTTAAGGTCCCTTTATGCTATTCTTGTTAAGTACTTTTCAAACCTGGAGTTTGGTATTTGATGCATAGCTGTTTAACCCAGTGATGTAAGCTCTTTTGACTTCTGAAAATCAGTATCTCCTTCTGGTATTGTCAATCCTTTCCTCCATTTGTGGTGGGTTCTCTTGTCTTCTTTCCTCTGAATCATAATGCTTCGGCATGTAGGTGGGTAGAGCTATAGAACCCAGGACATTGGGACCCAAATCCCAGAGCTACACTGTGTTTCTCATACATACATCCACTATCCTCAGGCGTTTAATAGGTGTGGTGTGTGCGTGTGTGTGTGTGTGTGTGTGTGTGTGTGTGTGTGTGTGTGATTTAGGAGGGGAAGAAGGTAGTGACTAATGGATTGATCATCATGCCGTCTATATGGCCTTTCACTGATGTCTTTTACTCTCTGATATATACCCCATTCACTTGAAGAAGAGACAAGTGTCATTCAAAAACCACCATTCATATTCAATTGTATCCTTATTTCTAGTTCTGTTCTAATTTTATAAAATCTACATTCAACTAAGATCGTACTCACTCTGGAGGAAATTCTCTTGAATAGATTCTTTCTCATCACAGTTAAAAATTACTTTAAATGTCTTTCTACATACACTGTACAACGATAACAGTTTAAAATAAATAATATGATAATTTGAATGTCTTACAAATGTTTGATGAGAATTAGTAAAATATTTAAATGATAAAAATTCCAGGGATGAGACCTATCATTCAAGGTACAAGAGATTTTGCATAGGTGTAACCATTGCAGGGAGATCAGTTTGATGGAAGGAAATAATTTTCTTGTAGACCAGCGAGTGTGATAAACTAAATCCTCTTTTGTTGTATTTACATAAATAGGGGCTCTGTAGCTAAGAACACATTGCCAGGTATCTGTCCTTGATTACACTAATAAATACATTAGACAAGAACAATCTGTAACTAGCACCTTTGCCTTCTAATAGGAGGCCTTCCACATACTTCCAGCTTTAAATGAGGCTGCGGCAAGGCAGACCCTTTGTCGCCCAGCGTGACTGCTGGTGGAGTGCTTTACAGTGCTTAAGGAACAGAACAATTTCTAAAATGTATGTATTTCCCTCAGCAAATTCTTCTACTACAAAAAGAACAAAGAATAACATCTTAACTGAGAATTTGAATTTGGCTAATTTCTGAGTTAACTGTAAATATATCATGAAATTTACTGTCATGATAATTAATTTTACCAAATTATTGGTACTTGTCCCTTAACTAAAGGAGACATTTACTTTGTCTAGCTCATAATAACATCTGAGACTTGACAATACCATTTTTTTTTTGGCTTGGTTTTGCCTCCAATCTCTTCATCTATCCTTTCCCTCAATTTTCAAAGTGTTGACAAAAGTATCTTTAGATCTTCTTTAGAAATCGGATGTATTTACCAGTTAATAGAGATAACAGAGTGGCCTCTCTCTAGATTTCCAAATGACTCAATGTCTGTGCGAATTGTGTGGCTATTTTATTGCTGCTCCTTGACAGGTTTTTCATAGTTCTTTTTATAGCTAATATATTGCTATGGATCCACATTTTCTTCAAACAGTGACAAAAAAAAAATGGCTATATCTGGTGCTATTGCCATGGCTGTGACAATTAAGTTTTGATAATGAAATTGGTGAGCTCTTAAGAAAGTGTAAGTTGATAAGAAAAGGATAGAGTTTAAAAAAGAAAATAAATACTGGAATGGGTAATTTTTTTGCATATGACAGAGGTTACTGAAATATGTTTAGCTTTATATGACAGCTGTGGTGCTTGGGCATTGGAATGGGTTTGCTGAATTTGAAGTGTTACCCAAAATGAATTGCCCTAACATATTTTTTTCCACAGAGACAGCAACCTGAATAAATACTATATATATTCACCTATGTACCTCTGTGTGTGTTTTTGATAAAAATCAAATGTGTCGTAAAATATTTGTTACTCTACTAAATCAATTTGAGTGTATTTACAGCCAAGGGAATTATTTAGTATTGTTTGATGATTTCTTGTTTTATTTATACTGAAAAATCATTAACTAAGAAGCAGAGGAAACAAAAAAATGGTTTGTTAAATTCATATAACCTACTGTTCTTTCTTTCTTCCTGTATTTTCTTCAAATTAATCAATTAAAATGCACAGATGTTCAATTAAAACTATAAAAATTTTCCATGGCTACAGCTGTTTTGAAGCTGCATTGTTGAAAATTTAACATATCTGGTAATGATTCCCTCTCAGAAGAAATTAATGACTCTTTGCTAGATTATTTTCCATTTGATAAATTAAACAAAATTAGAAAAAAAACCCTGAGATGTACTCTGCTTGCTACATTTATTAATTAGCATGATAGACTAGCAGATATTAATATGAAAAGGCAACAAAATGGAAAATGTTTCTTATTTTTCAAGTGAAATACCTTCAGGACTGCAGTTTATCTTATCAGCAAATGGCTACATATTATAAATTATTAAAATTTCACCTGTAAATAGCAGACAAGTGACAAATTTCATCATCCCACATAATAGAGATGGCAGATGTGATTATGCAGGACTGGTATAACATTTTTCTTCACATTTTTGTCTACCTTGTGCATGATAGTCAGTGACCCCTAAATAATAAGTAGAGCAACAGGGTCTTTTTCTCAGTCATGTTGCCTTGTCTCCAGGAGGATTTGGTATTTTTTTTTCTTATTCTAAATTAATGGTTTAATTTTTAAATGAACTCTTTGGAGGTGCTCACTAGAGTGTGTGCGCGTGTGTGTGTGTGTGTGTGTGCGTGTTTACAGATAGCCAGGCAGCAAGACTTTATTTTTTTTAAAGGTATTGGCTCTTGTGATGGTGGGGTTGATAATTCTGAGATGAGTAGGACAGGCTGCTGGCCGGGGGACTAGGTCAGGAATGCTGCAGCATTAAGTTCCATGTCCACGGGGCAGACCAGGAGTAGGCAGATCTCTGTGGGGCAATCTCAAAGCAAAATTCCTGCGGGGGTTGGAAACTCAGACTTCGCTTTTTGGCTTTCAACTGATTATATCGAGCCTGCTGATAATAAGGATAGAAACCTGCTTGAAAGTCCACTACTTGTAATCCCATCTGAAAAATACTTTCATAACAACTTTTAGACTTTTGTTTGACCAGACAACTGGAAACCGTAACCTAGATAAGTTAACACATAAAGTTGATTATCACATTTAATATGGATGTTTGAGCAAATAAAAATAAATCAAAAGTGGATATTTTAGAATCACTGATAATGAAGCCCCTTCCAGAAATGACCTCTGTTAATATTTTTATGTATATTTCTAATCTTCTCTTTATATTTATCTTTTCCAAACTTAGAATAAACTGTTACTCAATTTCATAACTTTCTATTCATTTAAGAGTATGCAAATCTTCTCATTTCATTAAGTTTTTTCTTTTGCACGCCTATTTAATAGCAGCAACATGAGTTGAAAACATTGTTACATCCTATATTTTTAATTTTGTGAAGACATTGTATCTTTTCACACTTATCTTTTGAATATATCACTACATATGTATTTGCTAGTTAAAAATATGCACATCTTAAAACTTTTGTATGCACTGCTAAATTACCTTCCAGAAATGTACCAGTTTATATTCCCAAAGGCAATATTTCAGAGGTCTGTTTCTTTCTCTTTGATAGTAAGTGTTCTAATAAAAAATATGCCAATATGAAAGATAGAAAGATCTCTTATTATTTTGCTTGTGTTCAATATTGAGGATTAAATCTTGATTGTGCTGAACTACATCCACAGTGCTTTTTATTTTATTTTCAGGTAATGATTCACTAAGTTTCCCAGGCTGGTTTTCAACTTCTGATCTTCTGACTTCAGTATTCTGAGTAGCTATAATTACAGGCATGTGCCTGGTTTTCTTGTTTTACTTTGAATATTTTTGACTTCTGCTAATATTGAATGAATTTGTTAAGTCTACCAGTATATGTAGTTCTTTGTGGATTGTTCACTTTGTCCAGTTTCCAACAAGATGCTGCCTGTTATTCTGAAAACTGTGCAGTGTGTATACATATGTGTTTGTGTATGTATACATATATGTATTTATATCTGTGTATAATGGCTGTATATCTTAGGTTTTACAAATCTTTCCTCTATTTTATTATTTTCCTTTTCATTTTGTTTCAAATTTTTTAACATGCTGAAGTTTTTGTCTTTAATTTTGAGTAACTAGTTATGTCCATTTCTTAGTATGTTATGCTTTAGGGTCATACATTCCAATGTTTTTTATTCCAGGATCATGTATCTTCCAGTAATCAATCTTTCTTTCTTTCTTTTTCTTTTCTTTTTTTCTTTCTTCTCTTCCTCCTCAAAATTTTCTCTTGTTCATTTTTCTCTAGAATATAATGTTATGTGTGGTGTGAGGCAGGGATTACTTTTCAGTTTGCCATTTTATTTAAAATGGAATTTTTCTATCTACATTTATATCTGAAAGAGGTGGAATTCAAAAGACAAAACAAATGCTAGAAAGGAAAAAAATCTTTAAATTTCCCATCTGTTAGACACAGTAAATTTTTGATGGTCTGCCATACCATTATTCTGTCTAGAATTGGGATTAGATGTAATAGCAATTGCTTGAAGTTTCTTGAATGTGTATATTCATGTGCCTGCACATGGACATGCAAGAGGGTGTCAATTAGGATGCTGTGAATGATTTTGTACCTGGGTATATGATGTTATTTTGTACCTAAGTGTATGATGTTATTAGCTTCATAGGCCTGGGAATTGACAGTGCCTCAATCTTTAATCACTGATCACACTAGTTCAAGCAATGCTGGAGTGTTTTAAGTGCAGTGGTATGGATTTAGGTATAATGTGCCATAGAAGGTTACTGCTTCTCCATGTACATATTCTTCCAATGGCCAGATCTTGTTGCCAGTGACTAAATTAAGTCAGAAAACATATAGCATCACTCCCCAGCATAGCATTACCTGTGACCGTACTGTAAGTGACAGTTTAGGTCTTGTGTTCACATAGGAAATATCTTCCATTGATTTTTTTTTTTTAGAAAACTGTGAGGCTTTGAAGAAGCTATCTACAAAAAAGTACACAGACTGAGATAAATCTTACCTAATATATGCTTTTTATTCTTTCACCTTAAAAATGCTCATTTTCATCATCAATTTTTTGATCATAAGATGTAGGAAAGTGGTAGGAATTTCAAGTGAGCCATATTAAGACTTACAAGTTTTGCAATTGTCAGAAGTAAGCAGACTTAATAAGTTGTTCATGTGTTTCATATATTCACTACTTTATTTTAGATTCATCATTTTTTCAGAATTGCTTTTTTTTTAGGGGGCTACTGGGGATTGAATTCATGACATCGCACCTGCCAGGCAGGCGCTTAAGCCACTGAGCTAAATCTCTGGCTTGAGATTGCTTTTTAAGGAAATCTTCAAGTTGATTTTTAATGTAGAATTTTTTGTTAAACTCTAAGTTTCTTATTGTGTATTGTAGTGCTTTAGATTTAATATCTCTAGGAAGTGAAGTTTAGCTTTCTACATTTTATCAAGATTCCAACAGGATTTATATAGACATTGAAATTCTAGAGGCACTAGACTACAGCATTGAAGTTTAGAATTAGTACAGTTGAGGAAATTTTCTTATGAAAATGTTATGAAACTATATGTAGAAGTGCCTAGTATAGTGTCAGACATAGACTAGGCATGATATAAAAGTACATTTCTTATTTTACTTGTCGATTAAAAACAATTTGTAAACTAATGTATTTTTGATCTGCTCCACATTTGCAGTTGTTTCTAGGGAAGACTCCATTTAAATACATCTATTGTACAGTATACGCTTTGTATTACTAATCTACATGAATTTGACATTTAGACAACTGTGTTTATTGACTTTTCATGTGAATGGCTCTTCCAATCTTTTAAAGATTCAGTATTCTGAATATCCCAGGAATATAAATATACACAAGTACTACTTTCATTATTTAACATAATAACTATATATTTGCATAGTTGTTAAATGGTTTCCTTAAATTTGTTTTAAATAGTTCAGGTGTATGGAATTATTCAAATGAGGTAAGTATTCAGAGGTTTATAGCAGAATAAGAAGATGCCACCTTGTGGCACTCACACAAAAAAGTTCTTTAGTACGTATAGTGTGTGAATAGCAAATATTTTGAATAATACATGGGTGACAATCCTATTTGAATAAACAAGAAAGGCCGCTAAAATGTTCATGCTCATATCCAGGTGTTTTAATTCAGTAAGTATATCACTAAAGAAACATCACATGCTTAAACTTACATGGAAGTATTTTTTTTAAATAAAGCTGTAGTCTGTTCAGCAGTGTACAATAGCCACTCAGAATTAAAAGGGAGCATTTCAAAGATGCTTGTGTATATATCTTAAAATTAGATTGTGTTGCATTTTAAAAACAGTCGCTACATTTTGTTCCATTAGATAAAAGCAATTTTATTATGATTTAATTTTAATGAGCTTAAAATAATCTTTCCCCTAACAATTATGCATGTAAAAATGATGTTTTTTAAAAAATAATGTGAAATGAATCGTGAACTATGACTTTTATCTATGTGAAGCTGCTTACATCCCATTATCCTAGAATGTTTGAGGCTGAGTCAGTCTTGAAGATAATGTAATCCAATATTTTCTGTTTTACAAGTGTGTAAACTGAGGCATAGAGACATTAAATGACTTCTTTATAAACCTCAAATCCCCAGCAGTTGACTTTCATGCTCCCTTGCTCCTGCATCCTCTGCTGAATTTGAATCGGTCTTTTGTATTGGGAGAATAAAAGAAAAAATGGAAAGAATACATTTTTCTCCTCTGAACCTTTCATTAAATGTTTATTCTGTTGCATTTCTCCATAAGCATTTTTATATTGCCATTTTCTCCTCTTATTAGAATACTTAATATAGTTCCAAATAGTGCATAATTGAAAACAGTTTATCATATCCACTTTTATTTATTAGTATAATAGTATCCCTGCGATCTGGTGGCAGGAAAGTACTGTGCTATTTTATTATAATTTATCCTGTTTTAAATGTTCATTTGGGTCTACAAAATTGCATAATACTTTTTAAAAATACACTTTAAGAGTATGTGTTGAGAAAAAATACTCATAGATATTAGGAATTCTGCATAAACAATATTGTGGTGTATTCCTCATCCAAACTTAAATGTATTAATCAGTAAGTTATTTCAAATATTTTCAATACATATATATATATATATATATATATATATATATATTTCAATCTCAAAGAAATCAAGTATCATGCCTGTAGGTATTTGTCTCTGAGGAATGACATAGGAAATTACTGGCATTTCTTGTTATTGAAATTTCATAGGAGCAAGGTAGTATTGTGAAGGTCCTTATCAGGATAAGTATCACATATAGAATTGTATTAAATGGGGATCTGAGGAATAAGAGTAGTTTAGGTAATTAAGTGGGATTTAGAGGGGGAAGTATTCTGTGCAAAAATGATATGCACAATGCCTATCTTGCTGTGGGACATAAGGATTTGAAATTTGGTTGTGGATGGGAGTCCTTCTATAAGGAGAAGAGTATTGATGACATAAAAAATGAACTAAAACCATTGAGCACTTCTGTATATAATGAAAAACCATGGTTGATTTCTGATTGAGAAAAGATATGAAAAACTGACATTGTAGGTGAAAATTATATAGAAAATGGTGTTTTAGTATCGCATAAAGCAAAATGTATGTATGTTGATGTTCCCTAACTGAATAGACAATCTTTTTATTCTCAGGTATAGTTTGATTTTCACGTGTCACAGAATAAAATATTTCAATTGTCTTTATCTGGGCTACTTTCCTCCTATTGTACTGACCAGAAGAAAGCAATAAGAAATTCATATTTCCTTGCAACTGTTCAGGTTTTGAACAGAACCAGCCTACAGCACAATTGTCACTTTCCATGCACATATTTATTAAATAACAACAAAACTTGGTGATGGTTCTGCCTTACATGCTTACAATTTGTAAAGATAGGAAGTCTTAGTGTGGCTCTGAATAGGTTTCAACAACCTAAAGTACCTTTTTTGAATCTATCCCTGTGGTAGACAGAGTAATGGTTTCTCCAAAGATACAGTATTGATGTTATCCTTAGCACCTGTAAGTGTGTGAAGTTTATATGGCAGAAATAAATTAAGCTTGCAAGTGCAATTAAGATTCTGACTCATCTGACCTGGGAAGAGGAAAACTAGAGTCTCATGGCTAAGCATGTTATCTCTGGATTATCTGGGTGTGTTTACCTCAATCCCAAGGGTTTTTAAATGTGGAAGAGGGAGACAGAAGAGGAAGTTGGCATTATACAATAGGACGCATCGCAGTGGGCAGGCATCAAGGGCCATGGGTAACCTGGATAAGCTGGGAAAAGCAAGGAAAGTTGTTCTGTTCCAGAAATTTCAAAGGGGTGTGATCTCCGGCTACACTGATTGAGGTTCATTCAGAAGCTTTTGACCTACAAGATAACCATTTCTGTGGTTTTAAGCCACTGATTTTGTGCTAATTTGTTAGAGCAGGAGTAGAAAACTAACAGTTCCGATCTTAAAAGAGATCATAATAACAATGAGGATAACAAAGATCCGTCTCTTCCTCTTCCTCTTTTCCCTCCTTCTCCCTTGTTCTTCATTTTCACCTTCGTAAAGGGCTCACTTATCTTTATCTCTTACTGAACTCATTAGATTCTTTCCATAGGCACATAACTCATTTATTTCTTACATCACCTTTCTGGTAGGTATTATCCAAAGTATCCAGTTGATAAACAAAGGCTTTGAAGGATGTGAGGATAAACTGTGTGAAGATTGTAGTTTGTATGTGACAGAGACCAGTTTTTTTAAATTATTTTATTAGTACATGTGTGTAGTACATAATGTTTACATTCCTTGTGAGAAGTTGGTACATGTATATAACACATTTTAACTTCTTTTTCATCCCTTTTCCCTTGCTTCCTTCCCTCTTCCCCATCTCTGTCTCTTTTCTTTTCTTTTCTTTTCTTTTCTTTTCTTTTCTTTTCTTTTCTTTTCTTTTCTTTCTTTCTTTCTTTCTTTCATATATATTTTCAGGACATAATGTTTCATTCATTTTTTAGAGTTGGTATATGCACATAACACATCCCAGTTCCTTCTTTCCATCCTCTGTCTTTTCCCTTTGTCCCCATACCCTGTCCATCTTTTGATTTTCTTCCCCTTTGAGAGTGAGACCAGGCTTACACTGTTATATCTGAGGATGAGGCCTCACCCTCTTTGTCATAGGAGTGGCTGGAAGACAGTAAAGCCTGGGAGGCAAGCCTAAGCATGTGCTCTGCAGTCAAACCACGTGGTTTGAACACTGGCTTCTCATCTTACTGGTTAAATCAGGGTCTGGGGCATCATGAATCCTTAACCAATCTTGACTATTATGACACATCATTATTACTATATTGTGCTTTGTAGATGGCACCATAAGAATAATCACTGTCATAGAAAAGCATTTAAGTGACTACTACTATGTCTATTTTATTGAGTTTAACTTTAAACTCCTTAAACTTTATTTCATCATTGAATTTCAGCTCCTGTTGAAGTTATTCTCCACCTCAGTCAGAATCTGACTGAGATTCATTAATTCATATATTTACCAGGGATGTTCCTTATTTCTAAGGTCTGGGCAAAGCCTGTTTTAGACAATATCATGAAATATTTTTCTGTAATTTCTACTCTTTTAATTGGCTCTACCTTTGTGCAAAGAACTTCTCCTTTTGGAAAGTTACGTGAATTTTGGAAAACAAGCCCCTGACTAGAAAGAATACAGCTAACCTAACCCTTGGGATTAGTGCCAATTCCAATGTTTTGTCATTGTCTAAAGATGGCATCATGATTTCACTAGACAATGGCAGAACACAGGAATGTTACATTCAGTGGCCTCTCACCTGAAAGTTAAGATGAATCCTTAAGTGACAAGTCTGAATGTGAATTTGTCATCTTTCCTTTACCCCTTGGTTTTGTCTCTTAGTTGTGACATGATTATCTTTTTATCTTTAAATAATAGTAAACTCTTTCCTCCCTTTTTCACTATTTGAAAATGTTTTTGAAATTTTTTCCCCATCTTTATCATTGTCCTCATTTAAACCCTTGCATTTATAATCTGAACATTAATTTTCTTTCAATCATTTTCATGTATAGTTGTAAATTTTATCAATAAATATATCCATTAAGTTTTTAATCTATTTAAATATGTAGTAATATTAACTTACATTTAAAAATTCAAGTTGTAATACTTTTATTTCTATTTTTTCTCATTCTAAAAACGTTTATATATATATATATATATATATATATATATATATATATATATATGTTTAGCATCTGTATCTATATCTGTGTCTGTGTGTTTAGGTATTCCCCAATCACTTGAAAAATGCACACATGCACACATTTTTAAAGTGATTTGGTAGTCTTTTAGGCTTGATTAAAATATTTACAATTACAAAACACTTTGATTATTTTATTTTTCTGCTTGTGATAATACACTGGGCTTCCCCTCTTGAATCAGAGTCTTAATTTTTTAAAAATACCACACATGGTGTAAGGAAAATCTGCTTTAAGAGTAGATAGGTCAATCAGTATTATTAATACTGGTTAAATTCTCATGTTATCATTATTTTAATTATGATTACCTGATTCTGCATGTATTCAAATTCTTCATAATTTATCCAAGACTAAGAAAGTTGTATTAAAATATATATATATTGTAACAGCTTATTTTCTGTCCATTTTTTCATTTTTTTTATCTTCTTGCCAATTTTAGTTTAATATATTTGAAGTTGTATCATTTGACTTACAAGGTTTGGGGCTGCTATCCTAGCTTCATTATCATGACTTTTATAAAAATATAATAACTTTTTATCCCATTTTATGCTTTTCATTTTAAATCGTACATTGTCCAAAGTTAATGTTGCCACATCTATTTAAACTTAATTTGTATTTGCTTGTGAAATCTCCACTTATTCTTTTTTTTAAGCATTTATATGCACTTCCAAATTAGAGATTGCATAGCAGCAGCACAGAGTATACCTTTTGACTCAATCTGGTAGTCTTCTAGTATTTTCTGGTTTTTTGAAAACTCATAAATTTAGTCTTATGTTTTTATTTTTGTGGTTAGGTCCCTTTTTATGTTTTCTTTCTTCATTTTTTGTATTGCTTTTAATTTTTGATATCTTTGTTTCAGTTGCTGTTATTTTAATTAACTGTACCCTTATTTTATCTATTGATTAAGAAAGTTATCATCTTGAGTTTTTCCTATCACTCCCAAAAATATTCAGCCTATAATTTCTGATATTAAAGTTGAGAAAGAAAAATGTTTTGTTTATCCTCAAAGAATGTGTTTGTATTTCTTTCCCTCCAACACTTCTTTCCCCATTTATGCATATCCAAGGGGTACTGGACTGGAATCAGACTGTTATTATTAAATTATTTTTGCTTCAGGTTTATTCTTTTACAAGAATTATTTTTTATATTTTCAATCAGCTTTGCAGATATACTCACAACCACTGTTTAGGCTTAACACTTACGTTTATTTCAGCATTCATCACTATGTATTCTAGCTTTCCTATTCATGAAGTTTTTAATTTGAATTTGAATGTTAGTAGTTATTTTAGTCAGGGGTTGCAAGGAGTACAATCACATACAGGACACAAAAGTTATATTATTTTATGATGGTTAACCCATCATAAAATATGATGGGTTTATGATGGTTTAACCCAGAGTTAAATACAAGAAAGTGCAGGAAATCTGTCTGCAACACTGAAAACCTAGAAAAATCTAGTTGAGGGCCTGGATCCCACAGCAATGTCCTGCATGAGTCCAGCTGAAGACCTAGAACCCATGAAAATGCTTCCCACAAGTTGAACTGGAGGCCTAGAGCCCACAACAGTGACTCATGCAAGTCTGTTTTATGGATCTGTGCTGGGAAAGCCCAAAGGTCAGCGGTGGAAGCTAAAAAGTCTATGCCAGTGGGGTGAAGGATCTGCCAGCAGGCTGAGGGTTCTGTACTGGAGCCAAGAAGCAACACTCAAAATAAGGACTAGGGCTCTCCTGAGAAGTACCACAGCCATCCTCAGTGAGGATCCCAACCTCTGCCAGTAACAGTCAAGTTTCTATCACGAAGCCAGTGTGACAAACTCTTCCTGGAGATTGAACAGTGCATGTCTTCCCCTCCGGAAGCAGGAAGCCATTCTCAAAGTAAGGACCAGGGCTCCCCAACAGTGAACTGCAGTCATTCAGTGACAAGGCCCCACATTCCTCTAAGGATAATGGCTGAATTCACATCCAGGAAGCTAGCCACAACAGGCTCCTGCAGGAGAACACAGCTCCAAACAACAGCAACATTAGGAGAACCCACAACACTCTTCTTCCTCTCCGTGTCTCTTTTTTATGCTGGCAACTTTCCTCAGGTGGGCTATCTACACTCAGCACCATGCTGATTCAATTCATCTGGTGTTAACTTGACCACTAGTTTTTAATCCATAACAGTAGTCATTTCATCCGAATACATTTTCTTTTTCACCCTCGGGCCTTTTTGTTTGTTTATTTATTTTTTGACACAGACTCTTGCTAAGTGTTTATTTATTTTTTGACACAGACTCTTGCTAAGTTGCCCAGACTGGTCTTGAACTTGGGGTCCTCCTTCCTTAAGCTCCCAGAGTTCTAGGTTGACAGGTATGTGCCATTATAACCAGCTTTGTCTTACCATTTTTAAACACACAGATTTCCTTCCCTCAAATGATAACATTCTTCACAATCATTGTTTTTCTTCCTTGTGCCTTTCTCCCCATAGAATCTGTGTAGTTTACCTATTCACTTTCCTTTGTAAGATCCATTAACCACGGTGCATTTGTGCAATGTGGGATGGTTGTGCTGAGATAAAATATTCTGCTTTTTCCTTACAAAATGACAGAAGCAGCTGACACTACAAGAGATACATTGAAAGCAGTATTTTAACAAAATTGAGGAGTGAGGGCAGTGCCTTGTGCACACTAGGTAAGAAAGTAGTCTAGCATTGAGCTTTTCCCTAGTTCCAAGAACAGTATGTTTTTGGCTTTTTCTTACATATTTCATTTGTGGGCACAGAATCTACCAGGATGCAATGTGCTGTAATTATCCTTTCAGCCTTCTTTTCCTCAACTACTACTTTTCAGGATTGTCTCTATTTTAGTAGCATAGAAATATAAGTAGAAGGAAAGGAATATTCTGTCTGTCTGAAAAATCAGTACTCATTTTGAACAGAATGGCTGCTTGGTTTCCTGTATTGTAGAGGGTCCAAATCTCTAAGCTGAGCTGTGCAGCACACAGTGGAATCAGAAAAAATTACTAATTGCTCTTTCAAGGAAGTTAATTGCTCTGTTTTATAAAGTAATGCTTGGAAAGGCCATTTTTTTTCTTTCTTTCTTGTAAGCATAAAAATCACTCTAAAATTTTCGCAGATTTCTAGATCTGGATTTTCTGTCAATCATATTTTACTTTGTTCAAGTGTTACATTTTCATGCATATGCTGTTGATTATTGGGAGAGGCTTTGCCGGTACATGGTGCTCACATGGCCCTTTACACCAGAAACCTTTTGTTAGTTACATTTAATGATTATGAATATTGTCTTTTGGGGGAGTACTTTCACTTACTCTTCCAATAATTCTTAGAAGCAGTTTTCCTAAGGATTAAATTAACACATTTATGTCTCAGGCACTTAAAAATCCCCAACAGTAGGTTGAATATTGTGATCGAGCCCTTAAGAGCTAGACTGAAGGCTCTATGGTATACCAGAGCGATGTCTATTTTTCTCTTTAGGAAACTGCAAGCACAATACAGAAAATATGAAATGTAAGTGAGTCCTGAGGTATCAGTAAATATTTAGAGACTGTTGAGAGGTGAGGGCTTCCTTTGCAGAAATACAAGCACAAGAGCATAAGCAAGTGTAGCATGAGATCAGCAGGTAGTGATAAGTGTGAGCATCTAGACTGAAGAGGGGAAGGAGGCTCCCATTGGTGTGAATGGCAGACTGGAGTGGGGAATGATAGATGGCTGGAAGATCAGATTTTAGGGCATTTAAATCACCTAGGCAATTGAAGATGGAGGGGGTGAAGTCAAACATCAGCGTCAGGATGGTGGAGAGTGGCAAGCTTACATGTCTGAAACGGAGAGACAGAGAAGAATGCATGGTTTGAAGACTGGTTCTTCAGACGTGCCATTTATATTCAGCTACATGCGTGATGCCAGGCCCAGAGTAATTGATATGTAAAATTAGGCCCTCTCTGTTTTCTGCATCTGGAGAACAACCTTTCCCCTACTTTGGGTTGTTACTCATATGTTTGGGCTGTGGTTCAATAAATCTATTCATTTTAACACAGTTTTTGTCGGGGTGCTGATATCTTTCTTATTGTTCCAAATAATCACATATCTAGTGAAGGGAGGGTGAATGTATTAGTAATGGATTTGGCATAAATCTTGAGAAATTTCTGTTAGTCTAGTGGAGTATGAATCCTATTTTTGCGATTTCCAGTCAAATATTCATTTCACTGGAATTATCTACTTTTTTGCTTAGGAAAAGTCATGTAACTATCTAAAATCTCATAAAAATTTATGGGTTAAAATGGAAGCCATTTGTAACTTTGTTATACGTGTAGGAAGTCCCTAGCTCCAATGAATACATTTCTTTTATATACTTCATGTGAGTGTGATTAAATACATGATAAGAAAGACACAGTAGAATTACTTCTGTAAAGTTTCTGAGAAACTTATAATCTATTCAGAGAACCTAATGGTGTTTTCCAAGGGAAAATATTCATCCCCCAAAGGAATTTCCACCTATTAACCACAATTCAGTTAGAGAGATTTGCTCCTCATGTTTGAGTTTCTTTTCCCAAATCATTTGTCTTTTATTCAAGTGAAAAAATATATTCTTAAACCACATTTTTGAGAAGCCTTCTACTAATGGGCAAGTAAACAGTAAAACAACAAGAATCCTTAATACACACTAGAATTGCTTGAACAATTTAAAGTACCCATCCTTTCAACTCATGATACATTTATTGGTTTCTAAAACTGAGAGTAAATGTCTCCATTTGCTTTAGTCAAGTAATTTTTAGAGAGATATTAGAAATACACATACACACAAAAATGTACATTATATAGAAAACCAACTTTAATGACTGTGGTGTTATTACAAAAAACTACATTCTTCTCATATTCTCACTGCTAGTGGTAAGTTTTCTTTTTAGAAAATACTTAAGACTGATCTGAGATATTCACTGCAGAGATTAATGTTAAAATGTTTAGTGATGTACTTGTATTAATTTAAAAACATAACTTGTTAGCCATTATATGGTATTTGTTTCCAAACATTTTTAAAAACTCTAATAAAGATCCTAGCACAATTGTAATCAGTCTCAATCAATATGCAGAGGCTGGTTTTCATTTTCCACTTTGCCTTGAGAGGCAGTTCTTAAAGTACTGAAGACTAGGCTGTACTTGAAAAATGGCTGAGATTTACTTGTGCTCAGATTTCTTATATTTCTCCTCGGTACTCAAGGCCTACTTTCATCTGATAAGTATGCTTTGGAATCTGAGTGTGAACATGTGGCTGTATGCATTTAGGCATGCAAATATACACACTGTATATTATTTTGCTTTTACAGTAATTATTTTCATTTATAAAATTCTAAATTCAATGTTAAACATTGAATATTTTTATTAAGTGACAGCTTGTGCTAGCTTTAGGATATTCCTGCTTGATAATTATTCATGAGAAGAACAGCTGAAAACAAACTAGTTATACACCTTGGCAAATTACTGTGATTGTAATTCTGTGAAATTTCCCCATGGCCGTGTGACTTTATTATAAGTACTCTAACAGTGCAGATGTCCAGAATGTTGTTGTTGTCACAAATGTTATTCTATATTCAAAGTTTTTGAATTACTCTTTACTACTTCAGTGAATGTGACAAAGGAGATGTGAGGCGACATGTATGGTAGTACATCCGCAGCTCTTTTCAGTACAGTCTTCCTGGGGCTTGGAGTGAGCGTGATACTTACACCCCGTGTTCCTGTAAAATGCAGAAGCAGCGGCATGCTTGTGAGATCTAGATATGATGACAGCATTTCCTATTAAATGTTAGGAAAAAGGAAAAATAGCCCCAATTTATTACCCTTCACAAAATTCAACTGAAAATCAAATGTTGTTTCTCTACTCTCCTTCTCCCTTTCAGTTCCTTCCCCATATGGTTCCTGAAATGTTCCTCCATTTAAATGGATTTTAAAGCTCATTCCTTATAGTTCCTAGAGCATTCATTGCTTTTGAGAAAAAAAGAAAAAAACATTTTAGCATGTGCTATTTTTGTTATTCTAATTAGCAAAAACAGCTGGTCCTGTGCAGCTCAGACTGTAGTCTTTTTCAACACATTGTTCAGATTTTTTTCTTCTTCTTCTGTCAAGCTACAGACTACCACCTCTCTTCTTCCCACACAAATCAACCCCGCAAACACCTGTAAAAACAACCTTGAATATCACCTACATCTGCCATGGAGGGAAAGTGGAGCAGTCTCCTTCCTGGTGGCTGTGCAGGGCACATGCACAGAGATATACAAATGTGAACAGCACCCTTCCTAGGGTTCCCACCCTAGGATTTTCGCTCCCCAAGCACTTTATTCTGTTTCAACAATGCAGGTATCTTACAGTTTTTTTGTTTCTTGTCTTTTCCCCAGTCCCTTCTGGAAAATAGGAATAACCTCTTGTAGAATGAGAGATGGAAAAATTGGATAATCAAACCTTACAATTTGGTATCTATCAAAAGCATGTGACTGCCAATGATCATTGGAGCTGATCAAAGTCACACTCTGTTGTCATGGCAACGAATCCCCATCTTGTTTACATGGAGGGGGACATACCACAGGAGAATAACGTTGAGTTAAATTTGTGTTGTTGAAAAATTAATATGTGGGATGTTTAGGTGTGAGTTGAATAGGTGTTCATCAGTGTAATTTTGCTACTTTTTTAGGGGAGGAGGTAGGGGCAAAATATGACATAGAATGTTTCATTATGGAAAATTCTAGTAAAACACTGAAATGTTTCCAATGTGCATTTCTTAGAAGAGGTCATATATGAAGTAGTTATCTTTTTTATGACATATTTCATGAGTATAAGTCTCTCCAAGATCCTTAACTCTTCTTTCCATTTTTAAATTTAGAAAGTATTTATAAGGATATGCATCTCTTAAATTTTAATTCATTTATGTATTGAACTGGAAACAGTTCCTAACTCAGTACCATTAATTTGTTAGGGGAAAATCTAATATAGTGAATACATTTTAATTTTCAACAATTTGAGGCCTTCTCTAGCCAAATTTTGGAGTTGCATGGAGCTCTGTGTGTTTGTATTTTATGTCGTCTGGTCATGAAAGTGGTAAGTCATCGCATATTGTTCCCATGGTTTTTTTTGAAACCTCTTACTGTTATAAGTTTTTCATAATAAATTAGCCTCTTTTTCAAAGAGACATAATAGAGATGGCTTATTTTCACATTTCGTCACATTCAAACATAAGCTCACATTGTCACCTTACCTGTTCTTCCTTCAGGCACAGGTCTCCTGCAGTTTCATCTCTTATCCTCCTGCTCCCCACCCTTAGCTTCCATGTCAAATTCTTATTTTTAACCCTCATTCAGCATGGAACTTTCCATCCCTTCTTATCCAGCAGCCGCCCATAATCATTTACTCACGTTTTCTGAGATAAGTAAGAAAATCATATGTCTAAACACGTTTCTTTCAGTTGCTCTTGCTATTTTGGCCTTCTAATTCTTTATTCTTTTTTGCTACTATTCAAAATATGAATTCCACAAATATTTGAAGCGCTTACCTCTTTCAAGACTGTGCTGACACATAAGGTGTGACCCCAGCCTGGGAGTTTGTAGTTTTGCTGTGGGAAAAGGAAGGAAACCAGAGCTCACTAACAGTCTCCAAAGTGTCAGCGCCCCTGCTCAGCACTTGATGCATCTGTAATTTGTTGAATAACACACTGGAGGAGGTAAGACCCTCAGTAATCACATGAGGAAACTGAGTCATGAAGGGGTTAGGCAACTTGCAGTCCAGGGCAATTAGGTTATCTTACTCTGAGGTACGCATTTGTTTGTTTGTTTCCTTGAGGTCACATTTGGAGATAAAACAAATGCATTTACATACATAAATACTACACAAGCTGTAGTGAGATGAGTGTTACAGAGCTTTATTGGCAATGATTCTTTCAGAAGTATAAGGTAAGGAAAACGTTTCCTGTAACCAGAGTGGTCAAGAATAATTTTGAGGGTAGCATTTGACAAGGGTCCCTGAGATAGGTACAGCACTTATAAAGATACAGCTGAGAAAATGACCCCTCTGTCACTTAGACCACAGGTATTTGTTGGTATTCAGAGTTATGTATGCTATGTGCTCAAAACAAACATAAAATTTTCATGTTTTTTGTTTCTGTGTTCCTCCTCTGCATAGCGTTCATTATAAATCTCTTAACAGGGTATTTGCTGCTTTATTTATTAATTTTGTATATTAAATATATATATTTTATTGAGCTTGAAGACCCTTGGGGTCCACAACTTTTGTTAGCCAAATTAAACCAATGAAGAACCAGCAGAACCAAGCTCATGTCATTTCTTATTATATATACTAGTCTAGGTACTTGTAAATTCAGACCAAATCCAGTTACTACTGCCTTACTGTTTACTGTAGCCTTTTATCCTACCAAGGTTTGATAAGCCTTGCGAATATCTGAAGGAGTCGCTTCTCGGATTGCTGGATGTGCTGTTAGAAAAGAAAAAAAGGAAAGTTTTAGGAAATAGAAAATATGCCATAGTATCTAAGAGAGAGGATTTAGCTAGGAACCATGAGACAATAGATTTCTACGCACCCAATTACATAGATCTTGAAAGGCACCATCTCCTCTGTCCTCATTTCTTCCTCTTTGTCCTAAACATAATGATACAGTTCTCAGTGCTACAGTTATATAGCAAAAAAGCATTGAATACTTCTACTGACATTTTAACTGAGTTGGTATTAGTTCACTAAACACTTTTATGGAGAAGGTAATTTTCTAAAGTTGCTTGCCCCACTGAGGAGGCCCTGCCTGTGACCTTCTCCCTGGGAAGCGCTGGGCTGCCCACTTCCTGTGACCCTCTACTCAGCAGTGCACCCAGTCCATGCTCTCAGAGCCTCCTGGTCATAAAACATCCCTGTCTTAATTGCAAGCCCTTGAACCAGCACAGCACCTTCTTTCTCACCCTTTCTCTCGCAGCAGAGTTCTTTCCAGTGGTGACGAACCTATGGATTGTGTGCTGTAGCCACTGTTTGTCATCATCGAAAACTAAAAGGTTCGCCATCACTGTCAGGCTAACACTTCAGGGAAAACACACTGGGAGTTTTTTTTCCTTAAGGAATATCCACGGAGGCTTTTTCCTCTGTGTGCCCTTGCTCTGAGAATACGAACAAAGCTGCTAAATTTCGGGAACAGGTTTCTTTAACTAGAGGTATTAAATAATTTTATGATTCACTAGCCACATGTTATGTTTAAATGGCTCAGTTTATTTACTTGGTTAAGTGGAAAAGAAAATCTGGTTAGTGACTTGCAGGAAGTGAATTAATCAGCTGGCAAACAAGGCCTGGGTTGTTAGGATATCTGCTAGGTTAAGTAACTAGTAAGAAGACAAGTTTTCCCACCACACATCCAACCACTACCCTAGCATCTCCAGGCTGTTTAGATCTTGTCTAAAGAAGCTGGAAGAATGTCTCCTACTGCTTGAGTTAATAATTGCACACACACAATAGGGAATTTTGAAGACATTCCCAACAAAATCTGTAAGAGCTTGTTGCCATTTAGAGATACAACTATATGAAAAATGATTTGTTCTATTCTTGCACAATCCAAATCTATTTGCCAAAAAGATCTGTAAAATATCAGGTTTTCAAAAGTAGGCTTTCAGGTTGGTGATACTTATCGGTGTTCAGGAACAGAACACTCTAGCTCAGCTTTCACGTGTGTTGCTTGGTCTTGTGCAATGTGCAGGGGGTTAATGATAAAGTCATGAACTTAGCATACACGTTTGGCACTATATTGTGCCTTCCCACGGGGAGTTGTCTAATTAACAAGGGCATCAGGCCTTTATCTTTCATACCAGGAGATCTGCCACAAATTTCAGCTTAATCAACTTTCACTCATTTGGTGTACGTCCAGAGTATTGGGGCTTCGGTAATTGCTCAGTTGTTAAGGAATTGTTATATAGGTTTTGTGTTCAAGTGGAGTTTCCTGAAATACATTTGCATCATCAAAATCTTAGTTTCTGTTCCTGGGCAATTCTGTCATCTCTTAAGTTTCTGAGTGGCTTTTTCACCCAGTGCTATTTTTAATCCAGCAGAGAAGAACAAATTCATAAAAGAAATCTCAATTTGTGCAAGCCTGATATTATGTGTGTAATGACTGGATTTGACAATGAACTTTTGAATTTTAGTGAGTGGTAAATGAATGGATTGGAAATCACTGCTTTTGGAAATGGGCTCCTTCTGTTCTTATATTCTAAATTTTATACAAGAAAGTAAGTTATTTTGCAGGTATAGTCCTTTTTCCTGGACATTGATTTTAATTTACTTGAAATAGTGGTTTCTTTTCCTTCTTCCCATTAAGCATTCAAGTTTAGATTATTAAAAAAAAACTAGCAAGTGTTTAGAGCCTTGGTGCTTTGTAAGATAGATAGATAGATAGATAGATATAGTTAACCTGTAGTAAGCTAGCAAGTAGTCTCTTTCTTAGGCATGAAGAAATATTGTCTAATGTTAAATGAAAATGTCGATGCTTCATGAATGTCATGAGAGCCTTGGAAAGAAAGGAGACCTCTGAGGACTTCTGCCCCTTCCTCTCCCCTCCCTGTTTCTCCTACTCTAACCTGGGAGCTCTGCTCCCTGCTGCCCTCCTCTCCCTTCTCTCTGTCTCCTCCTGTCCCCTCTTCTCCACTCTCTTTTTTGAATGTAAGAAAGTAAGATTCTGGTTTAGTTAAGAGAGTGACAATATCAACACACACGGGTGACACAGATCACCCCCCCCTTTAATCCTGCCAGCACACTGTCCAGAGACTGCACATTCTCCACTCACCATCAGTTCTCTGTGGCGGTTTCATAACACAACAGTGGATTCCCTTTACCTTCCCTCCTGGAAATGTGTGGGATTGACAGTTTAACTAGATGACATTCCATGTAACCCTGAGAACAAAATTTTCAATGATCAATTTTGTTTGATTTATCATTAGAAAAATAAGAAAGTTTGCATTCTGATTTACACAGAATTATCATGTAATCGACAATTAAGAGTAGTGGTTAGTTCCATTATCTGAGAAGCTGTGACATTTTCACCTGTTTCATCTGTGTAATGGGTCTAATACTTTATGGACTTTCTGGCCTATAGAAACTGGAAAGAGAGCATTGATGTTTCTTCCACATGTTCATGCAGTCTTTATGATGGGTATATACTTCTAAAATTCTCAGATTTTACGCAAGAGTCAAGAATTCTCAAGTGCTATAATAAAACAAAGCTTCTGCTAGAAAATCAAGTAAGAAAAAAATGGGAAAAATTCTAATCATGTTCCCATTTTATTTAAACAATGATTTAAAACTGTCAGAAAAATAAAAATGGGAATTTTTTGGTGATAATTACTAAACTACTATATGTTTTAGATTAACCTGCATGTTGTTGATTTACTGGATGGTTTACTGTTGTTCATTTGTACCTTTCTAGCCTCCTGGTAAATAGTACGTGGAATGGGACTTCATTCATTTGTTCAGTTATTACACTCCTTCTTTTTACTATTCAAAGATGGATTTTCCACCTTTTTTTGCTGTATTAATCACCTGGACAAAAGTTAAGAAAATTTGTTCAACTCATCTCTTGTTTCCCTTCATTTTTTCCCTGTTCATGAAATCTATAACTCAGTTGGAAACCTAAAAAACAAGATACCTAATTACCTCTCCAGTTGCTATGACTGCATAACAAATTATCCCCAAATTCACTGGCATAAAACAATTATTTGTTAGGCTCATTGATTCTGTGGGTCAGGAATTCAGGCAGGGCACGGTGGGAACAGCTTGTCTTCTGACTCAGTGTCTGGGGCCTCAGCTGCAGTACTTGAAATTTGGGGGCTGAAATCATTTGAAGTTTACTTCCTGACATATTTTGGCAGCTGATGCTAACTTAGGCTGAAACCTAGCATGGCATATTGACCAGAACACCTACATGTGACCTCTCCATGTGAGTTTAGCCTCCTTATTACGTGGTGAGAGAGCAGTGGTCATAAACACTATGCTTTTCACTTAGTCACAAAATGTGACTTTTACCACTGCATTGGCTGGAATTGAATAGTCACAAGCCTCTTCAAGTTCTAGGGAAGAGAAGATAGACTCCCATCTCTTCATGGGGAGTGAGATGATTCTGAAAGACATGTAAGACTTCAATTACTGCCATAGTAATTTCTGGAAAATGCATTCTACAATTAATTCCCAATAGCATTGATAAATTGTAAAATATATTCTGCTAAGCAAAAAATAAGTCCTGTTAAGTTCATACTTTGTTTCTCTTTATTAAGGAGGCTTATTTCTCTAGAAAGAATGGAAATAGTTGCTAAACAGAGATTTATCTACAACCGTTTAACTAGATGGCCTGTGTATTCTAAAGTAATATCCCCAAATTAAATAAAATCACCAAAACCACATTGCAGAAACTGAATTTAAATGTTTTTAGATGAATTTTTCTTCTGGATTATTCACGATTTCTACAGTACTCTTAGGGACTGAATATTCTATTTGCTCATTTCTCTTTTAATTCTCCAGAGTTAAAGATGGTAGTGGTGATAATATTTTTGAAGAAAAGAATTGTGGTGACCACATCCCACCTCTAGTGAGACTTACAGACATCTGCTAACTCTTGAGAGTGTTCAGTGGGATCTGAAACACTCTTTGGGTCATTGATTCATTCACTTGTGCTTTTGTCTAATGAACATTTGTTCAATACTTATCATGAAAAGGCATGTTAATTGTTATTTGCTCTTTCAAATACAAAGGCTAATAATAAGCAGTATGTGCATAGCTCTGGTTTTGATTCTCAGCAGCAGGGAAAAAAGTAGTGTGTTCTTTTAATAGTATTAATTGATATCATTTGTTAAACATGTAGGATATGTCTGACATTGTGTTAGAGCTTTACATATATTATTGTTCATCCTTATAGTATGAATAAAGCCAGACATGATTTTCATGCGTTTTACAGTTGAGTAAACAATTTTCTGAAGCTGATTCCTTCCTTAGATTTGTACAGCTAGTTGAGAAATAATCTTGGCATCATATGGTTCTTAGTTAGATTATAAATCTTCTGATTTTCCTGCAATGCTACCCTGCTTCTTTCAATAGCTAGTCTTAGTGAGGAGAGAGACAGTTATAAATGATGGTAGCATAAGGTGAAATTTGTTAAGTACGTTATCAAATTATGTCCAAATTCAGTAGCATAAAACACAATTTGTTTGGAAGTTTGGAGATCCTATTGTTAAATAATTAGGGGAGAGCCTCATAGAAGTGCTAGCATTTGAATTCGACCTTCACAAACTAATAAGATTTTCATATATGCAGATGAGCATAAGGAAGAAAGTTCAAAGGGTGGGAAAATGTAGCTAGACAGGAGAAAGTAGGGAGACATTTGGGAACAGCACATCATATCCATTATAGGAATCCATGCGGGAAAATTTGTGGATTAGAATGGCTAAAATTTGGCTCAGTCCTCATCAGAGAAGACCATTTACAGCAATTAATGGAGCAGTTGAAGGTGGTTGAGTTGGGGAGTGAGATGGGCAGCATGGGGAAACAGGAAGAGGAATCTAACAAGGCTGTAGCAGGATGGACTGGAAGGGCTTGGATTAGAAGGGTTTGTTAGGACCTCCCCAGGAGATGCTAGGAGGTTTGCAATAATCTAGAAGATAGTGAGGAAGGCAAGATGGGATTGGTGATGGGAGCTATAAAGAGCGACATAATGAAATGTGTTGACATTTCTATAAAAAGATAACTGCAAGTCTGGAGCAAAGAGATGAGCCATTTATTATTATATCTATGCTTTCCACCAACTGACCAGTTGCTTAATTAAAGTATATTTGGTTCTTCCTTCAAATTATCATTTTAAAAAAAATTATTAAGTTGTACTTCCCAGGGGCCCTCATGAACACTTGCATTGAATATGGAAGTGTGTTGCCACGGCTCCTGTTGAGACTGTTCTGCATGTGGAAGTTCATTTTCTATTCCATTTATTTCGATTAAGTGATTTGCTATTAGACTCTTACAAGTTAAACCCCCTGAATAAAAAGTCAGAAAATCATACAGGCTGCACTGAAAGTGCTGAATTCCTGGTCAGTGTTGTTAGGAATGAGAGACATGAAAGGATAAATCCGTGCATATTGTGAGTAATTTGGTAGAAGAGGTTTATCCAAGTTTTGCCCCTGAAATGCTTCTGATTTTTTTTTTAAAGAAATGATGTGCCTGACTCTTTCTGTTAACATTTCCCTCTCCCTGTGCCCCTCAAGGTAGGTCTGTGCACACGGAGAGGTTAATATTAATATTGCCTTTTTACAGCTAAATTATCTGGCTCTAGAACCATTCACAGATTCTATTAAAGACCCCTATGGAGGATTACTTCTTCAAATAGGCATTTTAATTCACCTGGGTACAATAAGGTGTTACCTTCCTTTCATTAATAAAATGGGAACTCATAAAGAAAACCAGATTATCTTGAATTTATGATCAAGTAATTTTGTTTCTCTTAGCCTGGATAATAATTGTGAAACATCATTTTCTCCTTCTTTCCTTTTCCCTTCATAGACTCCGACATTCTTAATTTCTCATGTTTATTTATCTTTTTTATTTTAATTTGACAGGAAAAGCTATCTAGGACCCCAGGAGGCAAACAATGTGACTCAAGAATTGGTCCTTTCCATCTTCAATTTAATGAAATAATAAGCCAGTAATTGATTTATATTTATATTTACATTTGCTTTACCAACTCTGGGATTTTTGTCACCTTTATTGTAATTCTGTTAGTCACTAAATTACTTTCAATGAACTCTATTTTCTCTGTACATACTCAGTGACTGAAGTCTTTTATTTTAGTCTGGGGGCTTTGTTCTTTTCTCTACTTTCCCATGCTATTTTTTAAGCTCAAATTTTAGTTTTCATCACAAATTATTACTGATATTTTTGCCTGTTTATTAACAGATCAGTTGCTTAAAATAATCTGCTTTATGTCTTTTTACTTTTGTACACACTCACATCTTAAATGTTCTAAAGGGAACACGCCGCTGGTGTTATTAACAGTTTAGCACACATTTCACAATTGGAAAGCTACAAACTAGGCTTCTGGGCATTTCAATTGACTTCAACAAACCTTTTCACCCAAATTGTGATATCCCTGGGCCATGCTACATTAACTTGTTGCTTTACCATGTGTTCATTAAGGAACATATATTTTCTAATAATAGCCCAAAGATTCAATACTACTAATTAGAGGGAAAGTGGAGGAAAGAAGAATCTGGTAAATGCAGGCAAATGTTATCAGAAATAAAATCTTATATAAACTGATATTTTAGGAAGGTACAAACACTGAAAAATTTGTAACTACATTAACCCTGGTCAGTGTAGTCGGTGGAGTATCTAGTATGTGTCAAATACTCAGCTGCTTTTCCATGTATTATTCAGCTGAATTCCACAAGTTCAGTATCAACATTTTCTAGATAAGCAAATTCAAGCTGAGGTGTAGATTGTTATAACTGTCACAGCTAGGAAGTAACAATGTCAGAATCACTCCTGGTCTTTCTGTCTCCCAAAGCTGTGTGCCAGTCATTGTTTCACTAGCTATGGCTGTGTGTCACAGGTATGGACACAATCTAGGCTTCCAGGTTCTGTGGATTCTACTTAAGAAAGAAAAGAAGAGAGAAGAGAAAAGAAAAAGAAGGAAAAGAAGAATGCAATGTGTCTTGAAATAATTCCATTTGAAATTAAAAATTTTTTTGATGTTAGGAAATGACCACTGAAGCTATTTAAAGAACTATGTATATGGAACACTTGAATTTACAGTGAGATGAGATAGATGAGTTTTCCTTAGGGGGAGGAAAAGATACCATGAGATATCAGCATTTAGTCATGTACTCATTTATTTCATCTAATAAACAATGAATGACGGATGTGCAGAGACTTCTTTGTTCTTAAGCATTCTATAGTATCATGAAAACAAAAATCAAAAGGCTTTAAAAATTTAATTTCAGTGTTATTTAGGTAGATGTATGATGCAGTAGCCCTTCTCTCCTTCCATGTCATCCTACAACAGTTAGTATTTTCTAAATCTGAATTTGATTCTGTCTTTTCCTGCCTTCAAACTTCACAACTGTGTTACCTATTAACTGACTCTTGGGTATTTAGAGTGTTGCTTTTCTGCCTTTTCTGCCTCTTCTGGGACTATCACCCTCCTCCCTAGCACAGCTCAGCCTTCTTGTCTTGCTTACCTGTCCCCCACTCTCTCATCACCATGCGTGTCCTTAGCTGTTACCTCCTGGTTGCACTCTGTCTTCTCTCATACGTAGTGAGTCTGTGTTCATTCTTGAGGATCCAGCTCAAGTGGCATTCCTCTCCTACCATTTTTTCTGATGATTTGCTCCTCCTCATCAGGAAAGGAAAAAGTTCATCTTCTCATAACACTTCATGTTACAGCGTTTTATATTATCATAATGTAATTTAACATCATTGTTACTTAGTTGTATCTGGCTAGTTTACAAAATCCTTTTGGAACAAGACTGTCTTATTCATTTTTATGTCCTCCATCCTAAGAAGCTGACATAAAGGGCCATGTATAAAGGTTGGGTGAAAAGCATAGATCAAAAGGTAGTGTGTAGGGATGTGCTATGGTCAAAGGGACACTTTGTCAGGAGTAACAGGGAAGCTTCACAGAACAGATTTGTGAGTGCCAAAGAGTAGGAGTTGCACAGACAGCTAAAGGTAAGGCATAGCCTGAGTGGGGAAAAGGCCTTACAAGCATGGAGAACTGAGTGCAGAAAGGCTACGGAATATGTAGCCTGTTTGGAAATTGTAAATCATCTAGTATCTTTAGAGTTAGGTGTGTATGAGAATGAGGAGGCTCAGAACATGTGAGGGCGGCCCGGTGTGGTGGGCATGTCAGTGTGATTTCACTCTCTTATGGAGGTGTTGGGGAGCTCCTTGTATGTACGGTTGTTACCTGGGAGGATGAGGCTATAGTCAGAGGGTTAGGGAGGACACATTGCATCAGTTTAGGGTGGAGACAAAGCCTGGTTAAGGTGGTGATGCAGGGGGCTGCAGGTTGCCGGCACTCTTGGGGCTGTGCCGGAAATAGCTGGCTCATCTTGCTCCTTAGTGTCTTGCTCACATGTTTCTGATACCTACTGTCTGCTTGCCTCTCCTACGGTCTGCTTTTATTCCTACACATTTTCTTCTTCTTTCAGCTTTGGCTATCCTGGTCTCTTTGCTATTCTTGGAACTGTTAGAGAAAATCCCACTTCAGAAACTCTGACCTTTCTGCCTGCTCTGCAGAACATACTTCCTCCCAGCCTCACTGTCCATCTCAAAGAGCATCCCTCTCGGTTTCTTTCTGACATTTTACCCTGCTTTCATTCCTCCTTCCTCCTTCCTGCCGTAATACATTACTTGTGTCTATTTTTAACCATATGATTCCCTTAGAGTGAAAACTGCATGAGATTAAGCACTTTATTTTGTTTTCTTTTGCATCCTAACACCTATGTCTAACGTATACATAGGTGTGTATACTTAATTTTTAGTAAGCGAATGATGCAAAAATCCTTTTGGCTCCTCCCTGAATTATTCTATTATCAGAAGGGCGGCCTGTAGGCCAATATTGGCATCCTTTGTCACTGCGGAGCGTAGACAACTAAAGTAGCATTTGCCTAGTATTACATATATTGGGGGAGATTTGGAGATGTATTTTGGGTGCTTTTTATACAAAGAATTATATATTGTTTAATTAGAGTAAGAAAATAAAGTTGAATATCAGCAAACATATCAAGTGTTGAGTTTTCATCAAAGTTCCAGTATAAAAACTTGTAGCAAAACATTACAATCACCTTTGCATTCTGGTCCAGCCATAACCTGTTTGCCAGTACAGCAGGTGTTGACTGTCTGTTACAGTCTTATTCTTTTCTGTCTGGATTTTGCCTCATATCTCACGTCAGAACTTATTGTCAACACGTTGACCATACCTGCACCCCACACCCTCCTTGTCCACTCAGGTGAGCTGGCTAGTTCCACTGGGTCAGTTAGCAGGACTGTGGCCCTTGCTCTGATAAGGACACAGCATGTGAATTGTCTGTGTTCACCAGCATGATAAATGGTAAGAAATGTCTGTGAAAGTTGGGTGTAGTGGAGGCCTCCTGCCTTACCCGCAGCTGAGCAGCACCATCTGCTTGGGAAGAGCCAGTTTGTTGTTTGTTTTACACTCACTTTATTAAAGTTGCCCAAGGGAGAGAAAGAAGGGGCTTATTTGCAAACTTGTTTCCTTGAAAACTTGCATGATTTAGTGGGAAAAATACTAGAAAAGTCTTCTGAAGATGCTGTTCTAGTCTCACCGGTGGCTTCAGCTTTCCAATCTTTTAGTGTGGATTCCTCTAAGCTTTGGTGACCTCAAATGCAGAATGGAAATAATATCTTTCCAGTCTGTCTTGGAGCTGTTGTGAAAATTGCATCAAATCATATAATGGCAAGCTGAAAGTGCACTTTGTAACTTAACATGTTAAATCAGTATTATCAATATTGTCTTTGAGTTAAGTAAGCATTTCCACATCAAACTCTCATAGCTACAAAGTTCTGCCAAGTAAGAATAAGATTTGCCATCATAGACCATTCTATTGGGGTTGTCTCCAGGGTAATTGGACCCGTATGGAGCAACAGACCCTAAAAGCATTGGTCCAGGCTTCCTTATCTGGAAGCTTTAAAGCATTACATCTATTATCCATTAAAAAAAGAGAGTCATGAGTAAGATACATGTTCCTATTTAGACCTGACAAATTGTTGAGTTTTGTATTCCTAAAATGAACTCACTCGCATTGAGACTTTTATACAACTACTGAAATGAAGACCGAGGTGTATAGAGGTTAACAAAATTTTATTAAAGATGTTAATTATTCCTTTGAGATTATTTTTCTTTTCTTCTAAAAGTTTGGAAGAAATATAACCCAAATTGTTTGTTCTCTTTGTCCAAACTGCAGGCACAAGTGAAAACTAACTCTGTTAATTTCTTGAAAGCTCTGTTTATTCCTAAAGTAAAATGATCTTAGATTTAATTCTCCATGACAAGATATGATAATTCAGTTAAAACTCCTGAGATAGCTTTGCTGTAATTTTGCATATCTTTATTTTTTAATATTAAGGAACATCAGACATTAAAATATATTGCCACTTTTAAACATTGTATTGTCAGTTACTTTTCATCATTTTGATAACTACATAGTTGAGTAGTTGGTTACTCTGGTCCTTTAGTGTTTCAATATCTGTGTCTCTCTGAATGTCAGGGATTTTTTTTTTTTTGGTCCTTTTTTTTTTCAGTAAAACTTTTTTTTTTTTTTTTTGGTATCAGAAATTGAACTCACGACCTCAGGCTTGCCAGGCAAGCACTTAAACCACTGAGCTAAACCCCCAGCCCAGTAAAACCTTTCTTAATCTGCTGAATAAGCATTGAAAAATGTTTTTTAATAATTATCTTAAATTACTCACATTTTTCTTTAAATGCAAATATTTCAGTTTGGTGTTTTCAGTCTCAGGTGAAGAGTGTGAGAGAGACTGTAGAAAACATTACTTTTGGAGAAAGCTCCTGTTTTAGAACTACAGATTGAAAATCAGATTTTTCTTAGGATTTCGCAGCATATGGAAATTGACATGCTCTGAAATTTGGAGATACCAGAATAGAAAGCGAGGCCAGATTTATTTTCACTCTTAGTAATCTGGATCTATTACCTTGAATAAACTAGTCTTTAGGCAATTATTTTCTTAAAGTAAGAGTTAAAGTCATTATAGAAAATATGAAAATTTTAGAAATATATAAATAAAATAAAATTTAACGAGTAAGTCTTTACCCAGATATAACTACTATTGATGTTTTAATATATTTCCATCTGTCAATTTTTAAACTGCTACTCAGCTCTATATGTGTTTAAAAATCAAGCCTTGTTCAGTCAATAAAAATTTAACTTTTTCTTCTGCCATTACAATATGAACATTTGTCAAATGAGTGAACCAAAACCAAAATCTATTCAATATTCAATAGTATATTAGAAGGCTGTATAATATTCTTTACATGAAAATATTTTAAATAGTTTTACTATTTTATTATCATAAGAAAGGGGTAGTTTTACTATTGATAACCCAGAAATGAACATTCTCACACACAATTTTTTGTAAAATTTCCAGTTCTTTCCTTTGAGCCACCAAAATTATTTTGTTTTTCTTATCAATTTGGATCCTCTTCTATAGCTAAGATATTAACTTTTATCAAGACTTTTCACTCATTAGTCAGAATGTAAGAAACATTAGTTTCTGATAGTTAGCAATACTAATTAGAATATTTTTCAAATGTTTCTTAGCTATTTTTTATTCAATAAATATTTATAGAGTTCCTCCTTTGGGCTAGAGATGCTAGGCAAGATAGATATATTCTCTCTTCTCACCAGACACACAGATAAGTCTAGGAAAGGTCTTTTATTTCTTTTTAAACTCAATTCTAAAATCATTTTGTCACATTAAGAAAAAAATGAAGCTTTTCATTACAACAGCCCCAAATCTTCGAAACAGAGAAGAGTTAATATTCTTAGAAAATTTAGTCTTCTATGTCTATTTATATATTCTTCTATGACAGCGGAGATAGGTGGTAGTCTTCTTGTGTTCCTTGCGTATTTTCTTAATGACAATTCTCTCTGGGTACTTTTTGTTTCTCTTTCATGTTGAAAAACACTCTGCTCCCATTCTGTTACAGAAGACAGAGAGGATTATTCATTTTATTGTACACACAGTTCATATTTGGCCATTTCCTAGGCCTGTTTTTAGTTGCTCTGAGAGACAGATATTGCTTCAAGGCTAAGAGGTGCTACTTGCTCTGTGAAGTCGGGCAATTTATGCAAATCTTGCTCCTTGCTTTTCACCCAAGTGTGAGAAATGTGGCTCCTAAGGTTAAATGAGATACACATTGAAGACTCAAGCATGATTCTGGCACAGGACAGCATATTAGTAAGCACTCAGTAAGTGGCAGATTGTTATGGTCACTTCCTTACATTCTTTAAATCACTTACTGCTTCATTTCAGTATAGCCTAATGCCTTCCACTGTAATTAATAGTTTTCCTTTGTAAATTTAGATAGCATTTTATTCAAAGGATAAATTTTATTGCTGATATTATCAGTTATTATTTAACTGCGTAGCATATTTTTACCTATCGTATGATTCTGTTCCCCAGTTTTAAAGATGTTTTAATTTTTCTATGTCCAGTATCACAGCTGAACCTCTTGATTTGCTTTTGGTGTGACTATGTGATATTGAAGGGTATCTTTTTATTTTTAATCTCTATGTTCTTTTGTGTTAACTATGTTTTTATAAGCAGGACATATTAAAATTTATTTGCTCCAGAGTTGTATCTCAGTGGTAGACCCTTTACCTAGCATGCACAAGGTGCTGGGTTTAGTCCCTAGCATGCTGAAAACAAGAAGAAATACTTTGTCCTATTGTAAAATTTTAGGTTGCTTTTCAAAGTACTTGTGCTAATTTACATTCTCTGTTACAGTTGATACATTTAACAATATGTCTTTGCATGAAATATTTGTATCTCCTGGCTTTTTTCTCCCCTATTGCTTTATGGGTTATTTCTTATTCTTTTTATTCTGTTTCTGTTTTCCTTCCTCTCTTCTGATTTTTTTCTCACCAAGGTTAGATATAGGACCTATGTTTGTTTTTAACACAAATATCTTTACATTAAAATAAATTTTCTTAAATCTGTATTTCTCTAATTATCAGTGTGGAGAAAAAACTGATTTTGATTAATCATTTTCCTCTTTTACCATTTTCTTCCCTTTGGATTACTTCCAATAAGTGTTAATATAATCTAGGATATTGAACCAAAGTAACAAGCATGAAATAATGATTTATTATTATTATTATTATTATTATCTTCTAAATATTATAGTTTTCTAGCAAGAGTAGTTTCTAAAATTATTAAATCATCTTCATAATCATACTTGAAAAATTTAAATTTAACTTTCTGTTTATGCTGTTGGCATCATTTATTTTACAATAGCACTTTGCTGTTTTTAACAAGTTTGTGTTTTCTCTCTTATATTAAATATACCTTTGAAAACTTTTCAAATAAAAGTATGCATAGATTATGTACAGTGTGAGCCCTGTGTGCCAAAGAGTATCTTTTGATGGCCCTTGTAGATGCACCATAATTGGTTTTATATAAAATTCTTGGGTCATAAACTTTTGCTCACAAAATTGTTTAGATATTATTTCACTGTCACCAGGATTAATGCAACCCAAAAGAAGTTTATGACCAGTTTTACTTTTTTACTCTGTTAAATAATCTTTCTGTTTTAGGTAAGAACAGAATTTTGAGATATTGTTTTCCTCTGATATCCTTTCTATTTTAACCCCAGGTACATCATAAGATTGGGTCCAGTGGGCCAATCCCTTAATTTTCTACTGTAAATTTGTACTTAAACTAGCAGCAGGCTGTGTATCTTCACCTTCCCTGAAGGATACAAGAAGCAATCTATGTGTTTACCCACTTGGTGTAATGAACAACAAGTTGTGTGCTTGTGTGCAAAAGTGCCAAAAAGAGTTTTATCAGTTGTATGCTCCATGTAACTGTTTTGTGTATTTTTACCCCATCCATTACAGAAGGTGCAATAGATCCCATAAAACTCCACCATTTGTTAAACAAAACAAAACAAAACAAAACAAAGGTTTTCTTTTGATTTTTCTGTTAGGAGTAACCCAATTCAGTGCAATGACAACATGTAAAACCAGAATTGCAAGTTTTGGAAGAGCTCAAAAGTGCAACATCAGATTACTCATGTGTGGATGATGAAGATGATCCATTATGGTAAAATACATGTTTCCATAATAGAGGAGTAGTGGGTGGAAGATGATGATGGTGATGATGATGATGATGATGATGATGACGACTTTGATACTGACCTTGTGAGCCAAAGTCCCAGTGACAGTAAAACAGAGCAAGAATTGACTAATATAGACAGAGGGAATGCAGACCTTTTGATTCAGGTGATGAAGAAAACAGCAATTTGAGTACATATTTGACTAGTCAAAATGTTGCAAAATGGCCACTCAACCAAATGGAACTATGCAGTGTTAGAAGTAGGCCTGAAAAACATAGTGACAGTCTTGGCAGGGATGAAAAGCCCTGCCATTCAGTGATGGAAATTGTAACACAAAATGCTACAAGGTGCTATGAAGCACAAAGGCTAACCTGCAAGCAAAACATTCTGTGTGCAACAAAAGACATATTCAAAAATATATTTATTATGATAGCTTGCTAGCTGAACTAAAAGCATTCCTAGGTCTGCTGTACTTAGCATGAATTTCTCATGGTGATTGCGGGAGTGTAAAAGATATATTGAAAGCCAGTCGGTCAAAATATGACATAAAAATTTATGCCTTTGTAATTGCGAAGACTTACTATACTTTCAATTTAGACATTTATCCTGTAACTCAGCCATCAGATCCTTATTTGTATAGTAATTTGTATATACTTATACTGTACTTATATACACTTATGGTATATTAATAATATACTGATAGTATATTTTTACAGTAACGATCAAATGATGTTGTGAACAGACTTGTTTCCAGCTTCAGAGCTGGAATCAGAATGTGACATTTGACAATTGGTTTACTAATTTTCAATTGATTTTACATTTGCTAACAGAGCACACATTGCCCAGCACAGAAACTGTACACAGGACCAAAGCAGAAATTCCAAAGCAAATGTTGCAGTTTCAAAACAAAGAATTGTACAATGCAATCTTACAGAAAAATATAATATTGGCCTTGTATATGGCAACGAAAAACAAACTGGCACTGCCAGTGTTAACATTTCTCCATAATGGAACTATTGATAAGGGAACCTTGACAAAATGGAACCCAGAGATGAAAACTTTCTGAAACAAATCCAAAGGTATAGTAGATATTGTTGATGAGTTATGTAGCATGATATCACTTGAAACACAAAGCATTGACCAATCGTTGTTTTACTTGATCCTATGTATGTGTAGCATAAATAATTTGATAGTTTACAAGAAAATAACAAATGCAAAATATCACAGATAAATGTTTTTAGAGCTCATAAAGGATCATTTAAAACAGAGGAAAAATAAAATGTTTCTGCCTAGGGAACTATGCACAAAAATTGTGGAGCACATTGGTGGTCTGACAGGTGAACAGGCAGGTGCAGCATCACAAAGACCTACTTCAGCAGTAGGAAAACAAAAAAGATGTCAACTGTGCCTTACAAGAAAGCAAAACAAAACATACATACTTTCAGTGTAAGCAATATGTGTGCATGCAGTGTGCAGTTGTCATGTATGAAGACTGTCTTGGGTGTGACAGTTGAAGAAAAGCTTATTTGGTTTGTATTTACATTATAGTTCACATAGGTTTTTATTTTTAATGTCTTTTAGGTTTTGTAATCAAGTAAAAAGCAGATGTGAAAATGTTGATGTCTGTTCTAAACACTCATTATGTATTTTATTTTATTTTATTTTATTTTATTTTATTGATATCTTATTTACTTACTAAGTTCATGTTGTACAGTATAGTAGGATGCTCCTGATAAAACAGGAAGAGAAGTGAGGTGATGAGACTTTGATAGGAAAGGAAAGCTGACCCTATTTGCCATCAGTGTAAGGAGATGTGTACTTGGATCATTCAGTTTTTCTGTGTGAAGACTACTTTGGGTGTGACAGTTGAAGCAAAGCTTATTTTTGTGGTTGAGTTCCATTGATATTTTCATTGCAGTTTGTGAAGGAATTCATTTCTGATCTTTCAGGTTTTGTAAGGAAGTACACACCTGATGTGAATATGTTGATGTTTATTCTAAATGCATAATATTGCACATATTAAGAATGTAATGCTTTATTTTATGGATTTTATTTTCTTGGCAGCTACACACTGTATAATACAATAAGAACCTCTTGATAAAACAGCAAGACCACTGAGATGTCAATTATATCCTACAAAAAGACCAGAAAAGCAAAAGACATGTGCTGTCAGTGTAAGCGACATGCATGTATGTAATATGCTGTCATCATCTGTGCAGACTTAGGTGTGATAAGTGAAGATATTTGTCTTCATGAAATACTATCGGTATTTTCATTGCACTTCATACAAGATTTTACTGTGTTGTTCTTTTTAGACTTAGTACACCAATAAAACAGTCAGTATTGAAAATTTTGATGCTTGTTTATGAACAAGCAAGAAATATTAAAAAGTCAATACCTTATTTTTGTGGTATTCTTTCCCTTTAAGTACTCATTGTTTAATGTAATAAAATTAAGGAAATTAAAGTTAATAATTCATCTATAGAAGTATTCTAAAAAATATGCCCCATGATGACAAAATTTATCTTAGGCCCCAAATTGTGTTAGGCTGACCTTTCTCTCATGACATTATTTTTATTGTCCTTTCCCCTTCTCTTCTGCCAGTGTGCCTTCTATGGGCTTATATGTTTCTGATCCATTTTTTTGGAATACTCTGTGTTACTTTTAATTTTAAAAAGCAAAACAGAAAAAGGATAGAAATGATACAGGATTAAAATAGTAAAAAAATTAATGCTAGTTAATATATTGCATATTGTTATCTTAGAAGTAGTTGTTTAGGTTCTAAGATCTAGGCATAAAAAATGATCAAACAATCAAACACTGACAGCATAAACTATTCATTTTGATGAACTAACCAGGATTAGTAATGTAGTTATCTATCTTTCATATATATACATACATACAGTTATATATGTATACCTACATACGTATCTTCCTTTCTTCCTTTTCTCCTTTCCCCTATACCAACCAGTTGTTCTTTCCTTTTGAGCACTTTCTTTCTCTTTCATTATTGTAATATCTGTTTTACAGTGTGGGTCTTATTATATTCAGTTTATTATTAATTATACTAGGGGACAATGTGATATTTTTAAATGAGAGTTTGGATCTATTTAACTTATGCGTATAGCCTCAAACTGGCACCATTTACTTATTCAAGCCTCTAGATTATCATTTTTTAAAATCTTTTTTAAAATTTTATTTAAAGAGAAAAAAACAAACAAAACAAAACAGAATAAACGGTAGCAACAATATACAATTCCAAGGAAAAAAGGAAAAGAACAATAACAACAACAACAACAACAAAACCTAAGAAATTATTACTTGACAAATTACATACTGACTTCTTGAAAATAGTTGTTCAAATTACAAAGTTAAAACGTGTAAAATAGACATTCAAACAGTGAGACTGTTAACAGTTCTGCTTCAAGATCTGACAAAAATAGCAATATGGTCATCCATCTTACCCACTCAAATATACATGCAATTATATCAAAAGGGTAAAATTAAACACAACAAAACAGCACAACGTGGATCACAAGAAAGCAATGTAAGGGACATAAATTTCAAAGCTAGACAATTGGAGATATTCACTCTGTCATATTGACTCTTGTTTTCTTCCAAATAGTTGTCCGTATTGTCACATACAGGGAATTCACATGAAACAACATAGCATGGAACTGATCTGAACAGGACGAGGAAAGTGTTTCAGGTCTTCAAGACCAGACAATAGGGAAGCCAAGAATGACTGTCATAGTGTCTCTCATTCTCTTCAAAACAGCTGTCCATACCTTCATGTGTGTTGAACTTAAACAAAACAAAACAAGCTAAAATCAATTTGAACAAAGAATGATAGTTTTGCTGAATTTCACATCATGACATTATGGAATCAGCACTGTGTACAATAGTGTCTCTTTTTCTTCAAAGTAGTTGTTCATTTCAACATGTGTTATATAGTTGGTTCTCGTAAACTGTTTATAAGCTCTACACATGCATGAGTCTCTACGTGTATATCTATCCTTTCTGTATTAGAGGTAAAAACAAAACAAAGCAAGACAGAACAAAATTCCTAGAAAAGCATGAAGCAAAAAGTCATATAAAACCACAATATAAGGTGATCTACAATGATTACCATGGTATCTCAGCAGTATGTAACAACATTAATAAAAACGAAGCATTGGAGACATTATAAGACTTCAAAAGCAGGTAATAATCAAACCAGAGTGGGTATCTTAGTGAATCTTGTCATCTTCAGTGTAGTTGCCTATACTCTTAGACTTGATGCTATCAATCATAAAAGATTTGAATAAAATCAGTCAATACAAAATAGCAATCTAACAACCCAGATTCAAATAAGATCAGTCATAATAAGACAGTATAAGTTATATAGGGCTTCAGATTAAGTTGATAGGAAATTAAGGATGAGTACCATAATATGTCCTCTTATTTTTGGGATAGATGACCATGTCCTTAAGTCTAGTGTAAGTAGACAAACTGGAACAGCATATAATCCATCCAAGCAGAATGATGAGAATAATGTAGATTTTAAATCTTTTTACCCAATTAACAATATCCTCTGCCTTCCTTTTTTAGACAATTCCTCCCCTTTTACTCCCATGAGGTGCACTGCTTGTTTTGGGTCCCACTGCCTCCCTATATAGAGCATCGCAATGGACCCTATCTCCTGATGTACTCTGCCTGTGTTTCTCTCTGTTAGTATTTCAAGGCCTTCTATATTACAGACTACATCCATTCTTCTCTGCTTCATTTCTGCTATTCTATTTTTCTGCCATTGGCTGTCTATTTTTCTCTTCTACCACTGTCTGCCCCATTCACTGAGGCCTCTCTGCCACTGTTTCTGAAATGCTCATATTCTTTTTCTGTGTCTCTAAAATGTCCTTCAGTATTTTTTGTAGGATTGGATTGGTGGTCACAAATTCTCCCAGTTCCTCTTTGTCATGGAAGCATCTTGCTTCTCCATTAATTTCTAGAGAGAGTTTTGCAGGATACATCAATCTAGGCTGGAGGTTGTTCTCCTTCAGTGCTTGAATTATTTCACTCCAAGCTCTTCTTGACTTGATGGTCTGTGTCAAGAAGTCTGCCGTGATTTTGATAGGTTTTCCTTTATAGGTGATCTGTTTCTTTTCTCTGATGGCTTTTAATATTCTGTTCTTATATTGAATTTCTGGGATCTTGATTATTATGTGTCTGGGTGTAGCTCTGTTTGGGTTGTAGGTGGCTGGAGTTCTTTATGGTTCATACATCTGCATATCATTTCCTTTTTCTATGTTTGGGAAGTTTTCCTTAATAATTTCTGTGAATAGCCTTTGCAATGCCTCTGTTTTGACTCCTGCTTCTTCATTCATATGCTTTATTCTTAAGTTATAGATCCTCTTGTCATCCTCTAGCCTTTGTATGGTTACTGCCTGCTTCCTTGTTATTTTTAAGATATCTTCCCTTTCATAATCACACATTGCAAGCCTGTGTTCAATTTTTGATAGTCTATCTTTGGTTTCTTTCAAGCAGTTTGGCCAATTTTCTATGGAGTCTTTAGTTTCCTGGTAATCTCTTTGAATCTGCTTCATGAATCCTAGGTTTTTTATATATTCTTCATTGAATGTTTCTCTCCTTTTGTGTTCCTTCATTCTTCCATCTGTGTCTTCTTGAGAGGTTCCCAGCCTTTCTTTTATTAATCTACTTATCTCTTGTTTAACTTGAATTAATATTTCAGTTTTGATCTCATTTACGAGGTCCCAAAGATATCTTTTTATGTCCACTGACACTGTGTTTAACGTTTCATGTTTGCTGCCCTCAATCTCTTTTGTATTTACCTCTCCTGGATCAATATTCTCAGGGTTGGGGCCTGGGTTTTTTTCTTATTTCTCTCTCTTGTCATGTTTTTGGTTCCTTCCATACAAGTGTATAGTGTAATTTCCAGCCCCTTTTCTTGTTGGTTAGGGTTCTTCTGGAGCACGCAGGCTAGGGGTTTCTGCCCTCTGCAGTCCACTGTCAGAGATTGAAGTTCAAGCAAGGGCAGTGTGCATTGACTCCTCCCCTCTGGGCCAGTGAACCTTCGCAGGCTGCATCAGTGTGCGCCGTGCTCAGGGAATTAATTTGTGGCGACCCACTGGGTCCTGGCCAGGGGCATGGCCCAGTCCAAGCAGATTCCACCAATCCACTTGGTGAAGGGAGCAACCAACTGAAGCTACCTCCTTACAGAGTTAGGGCTGTGCTGCCCAAATCCAACATGTCATCCAGTTGGTTGCCCCTTTCCTGTGGGAGGGTCTTATTCCCATCACTCACCGCATGTTGATGCTGGTCCCTGAGCACTGCTGGGCTCCCCGACCTCTGACCTAATCATGGCTGCGGCATGAATTCACAGTGCCTCTGGGTGGGTCGCATGCAGGGCCAGTTCTGGCGCCATGCTCGGGCCGCTCAAATCAATCACATCGGCATGGTTTGGTCGGTGTTGGGCAGGAATTCAGGCAGCTCTGGAGAGTGCCGTGCTTGATGATCTTAGCTTCTCTAATGGTAGCCCCAGGAGTTCATATTTGAGTGGCTCCTTTCCATTCAGTTTCTTCCTGGGTTGAGAGAATCCATCTCCCTCTGTTTGGGTCTCTCCAGGGTGTTCTATTCTTGAGCTGTATCTCTCTGAGAGGATCTCTATCCTGCTACCTACTGGTCCACCATCTTTCCCTCTTTCCAAGATTATCATTTTTTATAGATGAGTAATATTCCATTGTATAAAAATATGACATCTTTTTCATTTATTCTGCAGTTGATGGGCATTTGGGTTGTTTCCAAGATTTATCTATTACAAATAATACTGCTATAAACAGTCATGTACATATGTCATGGTGGCGTGGCATTTTAAGTTTTTCTGGTAAAATACGCAGAAGGAGAATAGCTGGATTGAATGGGCCCACCAATCATAGGTTTTTGAGGAATCTCCACACTGATTTCCACAGTGGTTGCACCAGTCTACACTCCCACCAACAGCAGAGAAGTGTTCCTTTTCCCCCATAGCCCCACCAACATTTGTTATTATTGATTTCTTGATGGCAACAATTCTTTCTGGAGTGAGATTGAATCTGTGTTGTTTTAATTTGCATTTCTCAAATGATCACTGATGCTGAACATTTCTTCATGTATTTATTTACTATTTGTATTTCTTCATCTGAGAAGTGCATGTTCATCTCAGATGCCCATTTTTCGATTGGGTCTTTGAATTTTGGGGACTTCATTTTTTTCAATTCTCTATGTGCTCTAGATGTAAGTCCTTTGTCTGAGGAACTGCTGGCTAAAGTTCTTTCCCATTCTGTGAGTTTTCACACTGTTGGTGATTTTTTTTTTGAAGTGCAAAAACCTTTTAATAAAATGAGATCCATCCCAGAGTTTGATTCTGGGAAATACTTCCCATTTGGTTTGCATTTTGTTCATGAACTCTTTGCCTACCCCTGTGTCTTCAAGATTTTTACCCACCGTGTCTTCTAGTAGATTTAGTGTTTCTATTTTAATATTTAGATCTTTGATTCATTTTGACTTTAGTTTAGTGCATGGCGATAGACATAGGTCCTTGTCTTGTTCCTGGTTTTAGAGTGAAAGATTTCAGTTTTTTTCATTTAGCCTGATGTTGGCTGCTGATTTGTCATAGATGGCTTTTATTAGATTGAGGTAGAAACCATCAATTCAGAGTTTCTTTAGGGATTTTATCATGAGCATGGACTTTATAAAAAACTTTTTCTGCATCTACTGAGATGTTCAAGTGATTTTGTCTTTGGCTCTGTTGATGTGGTATACTACATTTGTTGATTTGCATATGTTAATACATCCCTGCATTCCTGGATAAATCCCACTTAGTCATGATGTATAATCTTCTTGATGATTTTCTGCCTTCTATTTGCCCATATTTTATTGAGAATCTTTGCATCAATGTTCATTATTGAGATTGGCCTATAGTTGTCCTTTTTGGTTGGGTCTGTCTCTGTTTTTGGTATCAGAGTAATACTTGCTTCCTGAACGAGTTAGGGAGGATTGCTTCCCTTTCAATTTCATTTAAGAGTTTAATGAGTATTGGCATTAAATCTTCTCTAAATTTTTTGTAGAATTTAGCCATGAATCCATCTGAATCTGAGCTTTTCTATGTTGGTAACTTTTAAATCATGTTTTGAATTTCAGTAGCTGATATAGGGTTAATCAAAATTGTTATATCTTCTTGAGTCAGATTTATTAATTCTTACTTTTCTAGGGATTTGTCCATTTCCTCTGTGTTTTCTAAATTATGTAAGATAGAAAGTAAAGATTTTCAAAGTAGATATGCATGATCTTCTGAATTTCCATGAGATCTGTAGTAATTTTCCCCTTTTCATTTCTTATTGCATGAATTTGAGTTTTTTCTTTCTTTTTCTTGAGAGGGTTGACTATTGGTTTATCAATATTTTTATTCCTTCAAAGAATCAACTTTCATTCGATTCATTAATTCTTATTATTGTTTTCTTAGTCTCAATTGTGTTAGTTTCTGCTCTGAATTTTATAATTTCTTCTCTTCTATGAGCTTTGGGCTCAGCTTGCTCTTTTTTTTCTTGAAGCTTGAGGTGTAGGATTAGGTTGTTTATTTGTGCTCATTCTGTTTTTCTGATTTGACAATTCATTGCTATAAATTTCCCTCATAGCACCAGTTTCATTGCATCCCAGAGGTTTTGGTATGTTGTATGTGAATTTTCACTGCATTTTAGGTATTGTTTAATTTCTTCTTTAATTTCATCTGTAACACATTTATTGTTCAAGGGGTTATTTAATAGTCATGTGTTTATGTAGGTCTTGCTGTTTCTTTTGCTATTAATTTCCAATTTCAGTGCACTATAATCAGGTAATATTCATAGGATAATTTCAATCCCTTTGCAGTTACTTAAGCATGCCCTATGGGTTAATATATGGTCTATTTTAGAGAATGTTCCATGTGCAGCTGAGAAGAATATGTACTCTGATGTTGTTGGTTGGAACACTCTGTAAACATCTACTAAGTCCATTTTTTCACAGGTTTGATTCAGTTCTTTCTTTGCTGACTTTTTGTCTAGTTGACCTATCTCTTTGTGACAATGGGTTATTAAGTTTGCTTATTACAATTGTGTTATTGCGTATTTGGTTTTTCATGTCTATTAGTATTTGTCTTATATAGTTGGATGCTCCTTTATTTGGTGCATATATATTTATGATTGTTTGCTTTTCCTCTTGGGTTTTTTCCTTAACAAATATGTAGTGACCTTCTTTATTCCTTTTTATCATTTTTGGTTGGAAGTTCAATTGCCTGAAAAACAGAATGGCTACTCCTATTTGGGGGGTGGGGGTTCCTGCTGCATGGTATATTGTTTTCTATCCTTTGACTTTTAGTCTGTGAGTTTCCTTTTGAGTCAGATGTGTTTCTTGTATATAGCATATTGTTGAATGCTGTTTTTTGATTCATTCTGTTAACCTATTTCTTTTAATTGGTGAATTGAGGCCATTTACATTAATGGATATGATTGATATATACTGGCTTAACTTTGTCATGTTATTTTCCTGTTGTTGTTTTCCTGCTTTTCCTCTGTGTAATTGCTTGCCCTGACTGGTGGTTTCTTTCAATTGTTATGGGAATTGTAGTCATTTTTGTCTCTCTGTAGTATGTCTTTCAGTATTTCTAGGGTTGAGTTGATGGACGTGAATTTCTGCAGCTCCTCGTATGAATGTATCTTATTTCTCCATTAAATTTCAAAGAAAGTTTTGCAGGATACATCAATCCAGGTTAAATGTTTTCTTTTAGGACTTGAAATACATCACTCCAAGTTCATCTTAACTTGAGGGTTTGTGCTGAGAAGTCTGCTGTGATTTTAATGGGTTTTCCTTGAAAGGTAAGTTATGTCTTTTCTCTAACAGCTTTTAGTATTCTGTTTTTATGCTGAATTTCTGGGCTCTTAATTATTATATGTCTGGGTATAGGTTTATTTTGGTAAGATAATTTGGCATTCTATATGCCTCACTTACCTGTATATCCAATTCTTTCCCCATGTTTGGGAAATTTTCTGCTATTACTTCTGCAAATAGTTTTATTTTAAATGTTATTTGTGTTGATTCCTGCATTTTCATTGATGCCTATCACTCTTATATTGCTTCTCTTTTCATCATCTTGAAATTTTTGAATTGTTATTTCAGGCCCCCTTGTTATTTTTAAAAGTCCTTTTCTTTCATAATTGCTAGGTTTGATCCTCTCTTCAAGGTCCAAAAGTCTTTCCTCAGCTTCATTCCAATGATTTCTCCAGCTTTCAATGGAATTTTTTATTACCTGGATATTTCTTTGAATTTATTTCATTCATTTTATTTATTTCCTATATTTTTCATTCATGGCTTCCATCATTTTCCAATGCTCCATTTTTTTTAAATCTATGTCTTCTCTAGCTATGCTGAGCAACACCTTGATTAAAGTTGTCCTTTCTTTTTTACCGGATAGATTATTTTGATCTGATTTCCTCTATAGCCTCATAGATTTGTTTCTTTATTTCACTTACTACCTTTTCAGAAATTTCACATGTATGACTTCTAATGTCCTCTATTTCACTGTCTCCTATACTTGTTCTGGATAGACTAGATGTTTGAGATTGCATTTTGCTTTTTTTTTCACCTGTTGGGTTAATATTTTGGTCTTTTCAGTCCCACTAGTCTCATTTGTATGTCGTGTGTGTCTTAGGGCCCTACTGTGTGGCTGATATTTGTTCAGTTGCTGGGCCCCACAATGAAGAGGAAGACCAGTCACCAGAATTCCTCCTACAGGGCCTGAGGGGTGAGACCGACCTATATTCTTTCTAGGCTCACTAGCCTTAGGAGTATTGATGTAAGTCAACCCTTGGCTCTTATTGTTACTGTGGCTTCAGGCTGTTCCAGGCTGCCAGATCTAACCGGCTATAGTGTGCGCCTCTGCTGGGACCCTACTGTGTTACTGGGGGGTCTTGTAGATACTTTTGAGTTCCTCTAGCTTGGGGGAGGCTTTTTTGGCACTCTCCTCAACCCACCCAGTGTTCTCTGCATGGAAGAAGGACTCACCCACACTCTTGCCAGGCTTGCCAAAGTCCTACAGCTGGAGAGGACAGTTTGCTGCTGCTCCTGTTTGCCCACTGAGGTCCTCTATTTGAGGGAGAAACTCACTGCACTGTCGCAGGTCCGCTGAGGTCCTCCGTGTGGGTGAGGGGTTGCTGGGCTCCCAACAGGCCACCAGAGTTCTGAAGGTGGTAGAAGGAGTCACTAATAGTCTTTGGGCTGTTCAGGTCTTTTGAGTGTGAGGGAGGGGCAACTGATGATCCTGCCAGCCACTGAGGTCTCCAAGTTGAAAGAGGAATGGCAACGGTAATCCTGCTGGCTGCCAAGGACTCTGGGGTGAAGGAGGAGTGGTAACTGATGTTTCCATTGGCTGGAGAGGGCTCCAGGATGAAGGAGGAGTCATTTGTATTACTTCTTGAGGGATCGTTCGGAGGCGCTAGCAGGAGAGAATAGCTACTTGTACACCCTCAACTAAAGAACAGGCTTCTTCTATTGGGGAAGGTCATTTTCTTGGACCAAGCATGTATCTTCCAGAGGGACACATACGAAATGGTGACAAGGTGTGGTGGGGCAGATACCTGCTTAGTCAGCAGGTTTAGCCAAATCAACCCTGGCCGTCAAAGGGTGACAGATGTTGCAGTCAAATCGCTCTCACATCCTCCTTGCTACTTCTTTATCACAGATTTATTTATAGTGGTAGAGTTCTAGATTCTTTTCAGGTTTTCCTTCTTCTTTATCACTTACACATGTGTCTCAATTACCTCTTTTCACAAACTACCTTGCTTCCTGATAATTTTGTCATTCTCTTTCCTGAGAGAAAGTTGTCTTAATATTACTGAGAAAACTGAATATTCTTCTCCTTTTTTCCCCTTTAGTTAAGAAAAACATTTCTGTATATGTGCTTTTTCTTTGTTTCTTGGGTGCTGTTTTCATCTGCTTTTAAGTTGGAAATTCTTTTGATAAACTTTATTTTTGTTTTTGTATTTGGTTAGTTAGCTTTTTCAACCATGAGGTGTGATTCATTGTACATGTCCAGACTTTGGTCCATGCTGGGCTGTTGGATTCTTCTTGGAACTTTATGTTGTTTTCTTTGTTTTAGAATCTTCTCAAATCATAAACTGTCAACCAAATGTCCAGTGTTGACCACTTATCCATCAAGTGGCATTCTTTTACATTGATGAGAAATTTTTCTATTCTATTTTGGTCATCTCCCTTTGGATAATTCCAGTCATCATTTGGATTTGTTTCATTCTAGAAGTATTATGTAAAATTTATAATCTCCAAACAGCAACTCTCCAGGGTTCTCCTAGATTCACACACTTCTGTCTTGGATTCAGCGTGTCACTGTGTTATACTCATGTGCCCTGTTAAAATGACTTATGAAAGAGCAGACAACAGGAAGAACTGACAGTGTGAGAATAGGTAGCACAGTGATGATGGATCAGCTGTGGTTTTATTATGAAGCAGCTTCTACTTAGTTCTTGGTTCTCTGTCCAGCAAGGCCCACATGTTGTAGGGAAGAGTTTACAGAGTAGAGAGGAGCAGGACCTCCAACCACTCCTCCACCCCATCTCCTTACCTTATTTTAGAGCTTCATTCATTCTCTGATTATATAATATTTCCCCCAGAGTATGTCAGATTATTCTCCCATGTTTTAAGTGTTGGAAGAAAGGAAAGATTCGATGGCCCCAGCATATTCTATAATAATAGACACAACTCCTATAGTAAATAGTTAATAGAAGACCAACCCCAAGCCTTCTCTGAAATCCAGAGGTAAAAATCTCACCGCTATTCATGTGAGAACTCTGGGTACAATTTTTGTGTTTATATTAAAGCATCTATTAAACTTATGCATAATGAATAAGAGGGATATATAAGGGAAATTGCCACAGAGTGCTAAGAAGTCAAGGATCAGGGTATTTGAGTCAGCTGATGATATTTAAAAGATCTTTGCAATATCATCTATTAACCTGATTATTCCCTAAGTAAAATACTGTGTTCATTGAGGTCTCAGTTGTGTATTGAGAACAACATTTCAGGAAGACTGTCTTTTGACTCCTAAGTTGTGAGTACCCTGAGGGAGACATCTTTAAAAATCTCTCTCATTCATGCATGCAGCATTTGAATTCAAGTTCTTGTCCCTTTTTAGTATAGTAGAGTTGCTTTTACAAGTACATGAAACTTTCCTGCTTATATCAAGGACTGTCACTGTCATTTTATGACATACTGAATCTAATGGTTGTTATTTGTTTCTGAAATAATAGAGTATTACCTGCTGTTGTACATCTTCTGTTTAGAGGCTCCTTTTCATAGTACATTTAGAGCTACTGTATTTCATCATTTGTCTCTTTGCCTGGCGCCTTAGTTTCTTCCAACCTGGAGATGGGCCACACTTAATTGGAGAAAACAGAGCCAAGTCCAAAACCAGGAGGAAGATGTGTTACATACTTAGGGAATGGTATCCAGAACCAAAGAGTCAGGAATTACTTCATTCCCCATTTATCTGTACTGTCCCATCCTGGTGGCTCAGAAAGTTGAAGCACAGGAAGTTTCAGGGCACTAAGGGTTAGAAGGAGAGTTCAGGATTCACTCAGAGAGCTGAGCAGAGAGAGCAGTGTGGATACCCTGGGAGACTTAAGAAGTCTGGTGAAGATAGGTATCTCTAACCATGGCAGACTGTTAAAGCTTATGGAAAATAAGACTTAGGGATATCCACTTTGAAAGTTTTATATTTGACAGAAACACTTTACTTTGCAGTCAGTAACCTTATGATTAAAATAAGGTCTTTGTTCGATAAGAGTGCTGGCTGAACACTTTATAGTTGCAAATGCCCTCCCATTTATTCTGAATTAGCTTGTTCACACTTTAATGGATAAAAATTTCCATTTTAGGTTTTTATATATGATTATGCATTGCAGTTAAAGCCTCTTTTTGGGAAAGGTTTTACAATGTAATTTTATTTGTTTGCTAGTAAAATTTATTACCGTAATACTTTTACCACCCTCATTTAATCTTCAGACTTCTCTTTAAAAAAAGTCAATTCGCCATTATGTTAGCTACTCACGTGGTGGGGGGCAGTTTCTCACTTGTGTACATTCTTATTGGCTTTGTCTTGAATATTTTATTCTGAGGACAGCGAAGTCAATTTTTACAGAAATAAATCACTTAGCCATATTATGATTTGAAAGGGTTATAAATGGTTTATTTTCAGCCATTATTGTGAAAATAGGTAAAGGGGGAGAAACACCCCACACTATCATTTAAACATGTCAATTCTTCAGAATAGTATTAGGGTGAGCTGCTGCTTCTTTCCCGGTTGAAGCTTTTAGATTGTGTGGAAGTTGTATCTGGTGAATTTCTTTTTAAAAAATTTTTTATGGGGGGGTTTACTGGGAACTGAAATTAATACCTTCATATTGAACTAAATCTCCAGGGCATTTATTTATTTATTTATTTATTTATTTATTTATTTTTGAGACAGTGTCTCGCTATGTTGGCCAAGCTGGCCTCGAGTCTGTGATCTTTCTACCTCAGTTTCCAGAAAGCTTGAGATTACCAGCTTGGTGCAGCCACACCTGGTTTGGTTTATTTCCTTTGGAGTTATTCTCTTATATTTTTAATACAAACATACGTTTCTGGAACAAAATGTATCTCCGGAGCATACTAGAAAATAAACACCTCTTACATACAAAGCCTAAATGAATATTCCATATATATATCTATATATGTCTATATCTAAATCTATATCTATATCTATCTATCTATCTATCTATATATATATATATATATATATATCTGAATTCATTTTAAAGCTTAAAATATTTATATAAAGTCCAAGAAATAAAGACTATAAAAGCCCAGTGGTGGCAAGCCTATGGTATGTTTTGTGGTATGTTATTGTGTTTTTATTTTATGACAAAAATGTTAATGTATGGGTTGCTGTTTTTGTAAACTAAAACCTCAGTGCTCAGGTTTAATTGTAGGAGTGGCACTTTCCTATAAATAAGAGGGCTTTGTGTTGTAGTTTGGCACTTAGTCTCAAAAAGGTTTGCCATCACTGATTTAAACTTGATCATTGACGTTATCATTGGACCATGTGTGGCTCAAATGTTTTCCTTGGACTCAAGTGCTTCTACGAAAATCTACTATAAAATGTGGTAATGATAATCTAAGCCAAACGGTACATCATGATTGGTTACTTGATCATTGATTATTTAATCATTGATTGTTTAAATTAACAGTGCATGTTAATTTAAGTTTTCGATTCTTTAGCACTATTTGTTCCGGGCTAGGGATATTTAGCTAAGTGGCATAAGCGCCTGCCTTGCAAGTGTGCAGTCCTGAGTTTGAACCCCAGTACCAAACAAAAAGAAAAAAACCCCAAAAACTTTTTGTTCTGAAATGATTGGTCAATCTGTTATGTCATAGAGTTGGCCTTAAAGAAAGCACCAATTGTAATTTAAGATATACTATGTGGGCTAAATACGTTTTTGCATCCCATGTAATAAAAAGCTTCTCAGTTCTTGAAAAGGATTAATTTTTATTTTAATGTTATTGATACACAGCAGGTATTTTAAATTCAAATTTGAGTGATTGTACTTGAAGATATAGTTAATATGAAAGGTGCTATAAAAATAAAATTGAATTTTATATACTACTATGATCCATATATACATACACAAATCATCAGTCCAAATTCATATTTCTCTAAAAATATTTGTAAATGTTATTCTAAATGCACATTTGGTAGATTCATTATTGAATATATAAAATTCATCTTCTATATACTGTTCAGAATCTTTAGAATTCTTCAACATGTCTTAATAATTGTGTTTGAATAATGTTTTACATTTATAAGAGTTTTAAAAAGGCAGGTGCAATGTGACATATCAGAAGAAGCAAATTAAACTCTTGTAAAGCACAGCTGGAATGCTAAAAATGTGTATTTGTAATTTAAATATGTGACACCATCACACTGTAAAATCAGTTCATAATTAGAAAACATCTGTTTTTTCCAATATGATGCCTAATAGTATATTTAAATAATTTAGAATGCAATGAGAAAAAAAGAATTGAGGAACAATAAGTGATTTATGGACATTTCTTTCCTTTTGTCTGATGCCCTCTCTGAGATCTTGGAGTAGCCTATCATTGGAGGCTGCTTTTTGGATCCAGAATAAATACGAATGATGAAACACATATGCCAGACATATGTGCCGCTATGACCCTATTGTGTCACTCTAAATAAATAATAAATAAATAAATAAAACCAGGTTGTGCGGGTTATGATGTTGAGGAGGATTTACACACTATTATTTCTCTCACTTTTTTTTTTTTCATCAAGAGACACTGAAGCAAACACAAGTTGATTATTTTCACAGGAAATTTATGTGAATGGATGGCAAATACAAGGGAGCTGTTGATTTGTATGAATTCTGGAAACATACTTGAGCCAGGTAAAATATTGAGTTAAAACTTATCAGGATCAATTCTAGTTTAGCTAATAAAGTTTGAACAAAACCACAATTCCTCAAATGAAGTTAGCATGGTAGATTAGCCACACATCTGTCATCAGGGTTCGCATAGGAAGGTATTTATATATGTGTGATGAAAACTCAAATGGGTATTTTTATTCTAAGTGAAGTGTGCACACTGAATAGTCTCTTGGTTTATTGGCAGTAAATCATGTAACATAAAAAAAAACAGTAGAAGTATTTGTTTTAGATATGGGCAAACCAAATGTGGCTTGGAGGGTTCTGTTTTTGGTATTACTGTCCTGTGTCTGGAAAGGTTTGCAAATCCAAAAATAAATAAATTAAATGAAAACAAAGTAAAGCCTTTGCAGTACCCAGGAAATGAAATAAAATAGTCAGAAACACAGGTCCAGGGCACTTTTTAAACTTAGTCACAAAGATGCAGTGAGAAAATTAAATGCGGCAAGACTGGCTGAGCAGGACTTTGCTTGGAGGAGGGGCAGGTACTATAGTGAGTGACTAGCTTACCTTTGTGTTTTAAATGCAGTTTTATCACTTTTATTCTTGGGTTGGGGGAGGGGTGAAAATTCACTTTTTTGCAGGGTTAGAGTACACAAAGTTAATCTGCTCCCATTTATATTCATCTACTTCGAATCGCCTTTTATCCACCTTTGCTGCCGCAGCCCACCACTCGCCATTCATCAGTTTATGCATTGTGTGCCAGGGCAAATAATGACAGAATATCTAGCTAAAGAAGGGGTACTTAATCAGCAATCAAGATTCAATTTGTTTTAATTTTAGCAGGTGTTTGTGAGGTACATTGATGGGAGAGATAATATGTGCTGCTTTCATTAGCTCTCTTGTTTTTGTGCTTGAACATTTAAGAGCCAGATGTTCGGAGGTGAGCTGATCAGAATATTAAGTCTCCAGAGGTTGGTTTCCATAGTGTTTTACATTCCTTTCTTTATCTCCCTCGATTCACCCTGAGCTCTGAGGTGCAAGTGCTGGCAGTGACAGCCTCCGTCTTCACATCCTGTTCAACTAAGACTTTAAATTAGTGGCTAATTCTTGGTATAAAATACTTTAGTCTAATAATCTGTCATTAATTCTTGGACTCTGGGTCAGCCTCATTCCTCATTCAAAACTCTTTCAGCTGATAGTCTATTTTAGAAATTATTTGTATTGCAGCTGGTATTTCATCAGGATATTTTCCTGAAGCAAAAACACAGGAATCACATAAGCAGTGAAGGTAATGACCCTATCATCTTGTTAAATCAATATCCAAAGTTGATCAGTGCTCTGTCATCAACTAGTCAAAACAAGACAGTGATGATGGCATCCCAGCATGAACAGTAACAGTGGGACCATTCACAACTGATGGCTTTGCTGAGTTTGGAGTTAGTAACTACTAAGGGAAATGTGAATATTCATACGTGAAATTATTTTATAATGTTATGTAAGATTACTATGTTGCAGTTTGCGTTAAACCATTAATAGGATTTGGAGAAGATCTAATCTGTATAAAACTTCCTTTTATAATTTTAACTCAATTGATTCTTATTTAATAGCTTTCCTAGTTACATTTTGAATAGATGCATATCTTCTTTTTAAACATTTTTTTGGTTTTTGCAAGTATTAGGAGCACAATTTTCTGTTCTGCTGAAAAATAAAACTAACAATGAAGAGTTAATTTAATTGGCATTGGCAACAAGATGTTTTCTCCTACTATTAATTGTTCTCTGTTTACTTTGATGTTCAAGGATTGTACTGTTTTACAAGCATATTTCCTTAATTGTGTCACCTTGTACTATAAGTATGTCAGAGGGGAAACATTTGCAAGTGATTAGATATGGACCTATGTGTCACCAAATGTATGAGGTACATACCCTTATAGGATATAATTGTGATCTTTTAATATGTGGCCATTGACCCAGACTTGTTATTATCTATTATAGTTTGTAATAATGTATCTCTTTATGATTAAATGATGATGCCCGGCAGAACACTATGATTAGCATTTCAGTTATTTATAGATTATGTCAGAGCAGTAATAAACATAAAATGCTGTTAATGTGTGGCTAATGAAATCTGGACATGAACAAGTTTATGAATTGATATAATTCATTTGAGTGTTCTAACTGAGCTGCTGGTTCTTGTCATAATTCAAAAGCTTAGCAGGGTTCACCGATTAGGTGGTAGACTAATTTGCTACAAAAAGTCAATGGGTTTTCATCGTCTTGGGCCATCATGCCCAGCATGGCTGATTGCATAAGGACTATACAAAGTAATTCTCATAAATATATTTATTAAGCTTAATATGTTTTGTGAGGATAGGACAGAATCTACTATTACACAATACACGTAGAACAAAAATCGTAATGTTAATTGGATAGCAAAGAAAGATATGTACAGCGAAATCATGAAAGGCTGGAGGATTATTTGATTATTAAGGGAATTAAAGGCATGATTCAGGAACAAATGCTGATGAAGGTTGCAAAATGAGGGTGACTTTTTCTCTAGGGAGCCTCAGCAAATATATATTAAGTGCTGTGCGACTAGTGATGACTGGAAGTTGCAAGTAGCATACAGTACCTCAAGTTGTTCATACTAGCTTTATGACTGTTGCTAAATTTGAATTTCCAAGGAAAGTAATGTGTTTGAGCTTGGCCTAATGGTGATAATTTATTGATTAGAAGCGTCTGTAGACCAAATGTGAAACCATGATTCTTCTCAGGAAATGGAATCTAAATCTTCATTTCTTAGAGGTCAATCCTTAGGACTAGACAAAGGCCACTCACCCTTGTTTATGGAAAATGGGCTTTGAATTCTCAGGTAGCAGCGGCCAACTCCTTGACATGCATACTGGCACAGAACTCCTCAAAAGGGCCATCTGATGCCTTTAAAAAAATATATCTGTTCTGAATGTCATATTGTAAAAAGAAACAGTGCAATGATTTTTGGCTTCAGTTTAAGGGTAAAACATCATGCTTCTTTACTGTTGCAGTCTATTTAACTTATGGACTATTTCTGTAATATCAAATGCTACTTTTTATTATTCCATTAAAGTGTTATAGGAAGCAAAATGTCAAAAAAGAAAAGCATCACTCATGACAACAGATTTTGGGTCAGAATAATAATAGTAATTGTAACCATTGTATCAATAACCATTATTATTATTATTAAAACAACATTATCCATAATAGCAGCTTTTCAACAGTAATGATACATGTTTCTGGTCATGAGATAAGTTTCCTGGGATAATATGAGCTATCACTTTAGGATATGCATGTAGAAGTCGAACCTGGATCCGCACTTCCCAAAATGTATTCCATGGGATACAAGCACTTTGAAATGCTCTATCTTTAAAAATACGTATTTTCAAATCAGTATAAGAAACAGTATATTCTCTACCATATGCAACTCCTACATCTGACTCTGACAGACAAAAAGAAAGATATGAAATGAGTACTCCAGGGAACTGAGTATCCTGTTCTAGTCCAGAACTGTTTCAACAGAAAGTGCAGTCCTGAGACGTATATGGAAACCTGAGGGGATCTAGGGATCACTCAGCATTGAAGTTTTGCCTCCAATCACCTGTTCACCTATGGGCTAGAAGACGTTACTAATCCTTTATAAGCAAAAGGACAAACAAGAAAGGAATCAATAAGGACATACACCTAGGAAAGATACATATACATTCATTGTGTGTATACAAAGAACAGAATGTATCTCTCCACAATTCATGCGCTGAAACCTTAATCCTGGTTTGGTGGTATCAAGAAGTTGGGGCTTTGGGAGATGATGAGGTCCTAAAGCTGGGCCCCTCTTGAATAGATTTAGAACTCTTACAAGAAGGTAACTATTTATATGTCAGGAAGAGGGCCCTTGCCAAGAATCTTTGTCACCCCTATTGACTTCCAGCCTCCAGAACTATGAGAAGTACTTGTCTAAGTTTCCCAGTTTATGGTACTTTATAGCAGCCCAATCTAAGACACTATATATATATATATATATATATATATATATATATATATATATATTTACTGTTTCTGCACAAACATTCCTTTGTTTATTTCTTGATAAAACTATGTAAGGCTTAGCATACTCTTTAGCTATGCTAAATCAGAAGAGCTCAAGTTGCTAAATTACCTATTGTCATACTACAAATTTTATAGTCTTTAAAGATGGAAATGAAGGTTTATGAATGACTTATAATATTTCCAGGCGCTTAACTGGAATTGTAGGATTATTTGTGACTTAAATGTCAATTTTCTTGTTTTTTATTTCAGTGACATCAACATTTGCATTATTATTGATTTTCTCATATGTTCTATGAAGACAGAAATGTCTTCTTGCTTAATTCATTGGAACCAGAGTTATTCATTGAAGAAATTAATTGAAGAAATTAATAAAATTAAGAATCATGAAAAGATATTTATAGAAACATTTTAATTTAAATCTTTGAATTTGGGTCCGGTGATTGAGATATACGGTCTTTCTTGCGTAAAGTATGCCAATGACCCAGTCTTTATGATTACCACTTTGAATTTCTTTAAAGTGGAATGAAAAATTATAGGTGCTTCTGAAAAAATCTGAAAGCAAAATCTTTAAAATTTTTAAATGATGTTTTCTATTCTGTTATGGCTCTTTTCCACCACACAAACACTATAACCTGTGTGTGTGTGGGGGGGGAGAGTGGGTAAGTAATGGTGGTATTGTGGTAACTCAACTTTATCTGTCTTTTCCAAAGTATTGAATATAATTTTATGAGCACAATAATTCTTTCCTTTTGCCCTAATGCCCCATTAGTTTATGAGCCTTTAGGAGAGCTTTCACATATATGCATGTACTTTACAAAAATTTTTAAATAACTCATAATACATAGAGATAGCTTAGTTGATAGAGATTTTGAAAAAAGAACAAAAATCAGAAAAATGTTTGGAAAAACCAGTAAAACAAACAAACAAAACCCACTATTTTCAGTGTGGAGTCCCAGTTTAAGGAAGAGTATTAATTTCTTGGAGTGGAAGTGTCCTACCAGCAGTTGTGACCCATGTGTCTGGAAAAGAAAAAGTCTGCTTTAGGACTCAGAATTCTGGTTCAAGAGCCAGTCTTTGGCAGCTAATATTGTAGGAAAGGGCTCCTCTAATTGGGGTGGTTCTTGCAAAATTGTCTCAAGGTATGCTCTATTCTTATTATTTTAAATTTACACAATAACGTTTCTGACATTCTATCATGTTATTCACAAAATTCTGGCCGTTTTTCCTCATATCATCTATTAGGAACCAAATGAGGGTTTTACTAATGGTGGTTTTGACTGTCTTTTCCATATCCTAAAATGCACTCATGAAAATATTTTCATTCTGTACATTACCTTTAAAGAATATCCGTTTGCCACATGTGGGGTCAGTCAGCTCTCAGTTGGACATGAGGTTCCTCATCCTATACTAGTTCAGGGATCTCTGACTAAAAACTTCATGATTATGCTGTGAAAGGTAATGTTAGTTAGTAGCAGTCCATGAATATGTGTCTCAGGATTTCTCAGCATCTATCTAGGTGTGTGCATTTATGAGATTTACTCCGACTAATGAGTCACAAATAGAAAAGATAAATCACTTCCAGTGCAAGGCAGTTCATACTCCCCCTTGGTAATTTACAACCTTGCTGTTTCTCTTTCCTTGTTTCAGTTCCTCTTTCCCTTTTCTCTTTCCTTGTTTCAGTTCCTCTTTCCCTTTTCTCTTTCCCTCACTTTCTATCCTCATTTATGTATAAGGAGTAAAGAACCTTACAAAGAAGATTGCAAGAAGGAAATAACCCAAGTTCCAGAGGCAAATGGTAGGCAGTTATCCCAATCACAAAAGGTGTGTGTTGGGGGGGGGCTATTATTTCCTGTGTGTATGGAGAATGTGTGGGACTTGTGTAAGCTGGGGCTTATTCATTACCACACCATATATATTAGCTTGTATTTAAAGATTCAGTGTTTTATTGTAGCTTTCTTTAAAGGAAATGGAAGAATTTTGATTTAACAGGATTTTACTTATAACACATTTCTAACCAATACAACTAATGGCAGTGATGAATCTGATCCAGCAAAACAGTAATAGATAACAATCCATTTTGCATCTGAAACAATTGGTGTGAGCAGAGATTATCAAAGAAGAAATTTAGAGGAGACTCTGACATTTTCTCCCACTTTGTCCTCAACATTTACTGGGTGCTTTCTAGCTCTGGGGTATTATCTATGAGTTTTACTTGAGCAATCTAAATTAATCCTCACAATAATCCTATGAGTTGAATAGTATTGTCATCCTCATTCTACAGATTGGGGAGATACAGCCCAAAGAGATGGGTTGTGCACAGTCACACAACAAGTAAGTGGAGAAAATATGGTAAGAATCTCAGGGAGCATGGTGGCTTAATCCTTAGATTACATTGCATAAGTTAGAGTTTCCTAAAGAAGGGTCACCATTGTGGATTTGTAAACGTGCAAGCATGGAGGTAAGCATTCGGCCAGTACTTCAAGTCTGTTCATTTCTTGGTGAAGGGCTTCTGAGGACAAACTCTTTTTGCTCTCTGGAGTTGTAAAGTTTAGTGTTGGGAGCAGCTCTGCACTGATTTGAAGCAACAGCACCCCTCTTTGCAGCTCTTCTTCATTTGACTTTTTCTTCCTTGCTTAGAAACTCTGGTGTTCTCTTTTGACCCAGAGACAGTAAACATTCAAAGCCCCTTTGGGAGGAGAAGATTATGTGTAGTCTGAATTAGAAGAGCTCTGCACCACAGAAAACACCTCACAAGGACTATGAATTCTTTGTTGAGGTCTTCAGACTCTGCATATCCATCCCCAGAGTTTGAGTGTGTCTCTTTACCTTGCTTACAAATTCTGCTGGTCTAACCTTACTTTCTGCTTTCTCTATGAAACTAAAGCATTGGTATACATGTCATCTAGTATGTTTTGCTCTGCCAGCCAGATAGGTCATGTGTTTCTGCCACACATCATTTTACTCCTTCTGTAATGCCTTTAACAATACAGTAGTGCAATGTTCAGACATTAAATTTAGATAGATTTGAATTTGATTCTAAACTATACCACTTATAGAGGTCGGTTTCTGGGAAACTTGTTACTAAATTTCTCTAGCCCCATATCTCTTAGCTATGAGTTGAAAATAAGCAAATTGACTTTGTACAACTTGGCTCATGAAAAGCTCTCAATGAATGACTTCTTTCATCCTTTATTTTGTATCCATCTGAACATTTGCTATGTTTTAAAGCATGATTTTAACTTCGTCTGCTCCATGAAGCTTTCTCTGATGAGTTCAGTTCACATTCTATTATTGTTATAGCTTGTGTTTAGATGTTCCCCCAAAGCCTCACGCAGTAATAGGTGGGGCTTTTTTAGAGTTGTCTGGATCTAGGCTGTGTGTTTCTGAGACTGATTCATGGTGCCGTGATAGGATCAAGGGCACTAGGATTAAATGTGTGAATGCTAACCACCCTGATAGCCCTGGATAAGATATAATGGATAGAAAGAGCTATGATCGCCTCTTGCTTGCTTTGCTATCTTCTGTCTTCTATGAACCTTTTCCCTTCTGTGAAGTTTGTGTGACATCGACTCTGCAATGGAGCCAGGTGTTTATGGACTGTTGGGTATTTTGTGCTATCTATGAGAATAGTATTTAAGACAATTATTTCTACTCACATTGCTTTTGCATTTATTTTTCTCTGATCTACAAAGCACCCTTCATTACAACTGACATATAAACTGGCCTCCATAATCAAATCTTGCTTAGTTTCCTATAGATTTTGATGGTCCAACAGGTAGATACATTGCAATTTCCATTTTAGCATCCAATAAGCAGTCAGTATACATTTCTTTAAATTGATTGTCAACAGCATAAAAGGGAAGTAACTCAGTTCAACAATTGCTTACTTATGTCAGCAGCTCCATATAGTCAGAGGAACCTGCAATGGAGGAATAAAGTTGTGATGTAGAAAAAAAAGGAGTGAAATATATACCTACTCTCAGGCATGTGATAAGTAGAAACCCATGGCATCCAAAAGATGAGAACATTTACTTCTGGTTCAAAAAATTAGGCAGGAATAATGGCAAGTTTTCCATAGGAGTTTGTATTGTCCATTATATCTTACCCATCTCTAGTACAAGTGTTTCATCATAAAACAGAGCTGAAAACTATACCAAACTCACATGGAAATGGATGATTGGGTCTCATCCATGCATGGATTAGCAGCACATTCCTTCTGCTCCATTTGAAATCCAGGCACTTACTCTTTTTGCTTCGTTTTGAAGTACTGGGGGTTGAACCTAGGATCACTTAACTATATCTTCATTTTTTAAAAAATGTATTTTGGAACAAGATTTCACTAAGTTGCCCAAGCTGGCCTCAAACTTGCAGCCCTTCTGTCTCAGCCTCCAGAGCAGCTGGAATTATAAATATGATACAGAAACATCACACTCTCAGGTACTTATTTTGATTGCCCTTAATTACCTGGACTTTGCTTCATACAATATACTCATTTAAAAATAAGTTTCATAGTATAAGTCTATCTGTATATGAATTTGATTTTAGATATATCTTAATTTAAAAAAAAGTAAACATGTATAAAGTGGAAAAGTGAGGGACACACTTTAAAAAAATCACCTGTGATCGTTCCAGGGCCTGTGCAGAGGTGTTTTAACATTCTTCCCTCTGCATGTCTCTCCAACTCAACCCGGGACTGTGCGGACATTTGCACCCTTATCTCCCACATCAGCCTCTATTCACTTACCTTTCACATCATTCACATTACACGCATTCTTTTACTGAAGAACATAAATCTTTCTCCTGTCTAACAGAAAAGTGCTTGTAATCAGGCACTACCCGCTTCAGCCATATTTTGCTGATCTTTTCTCATCTCCTTTTTAAACATTTTAAACTTCTAGGGATTAAATTAGTTTTTGCCATATTGTTCTACAAATAATTTCTGCCTCCCCTTTGAAGATAATCTGTACCTTCTTCCCTTTCTTTATTGAGTTAAAGAGGGAAATTTTGAAAAGATTTGTAATTAAACTAATTACAAGCTTCAAAAAAATTCTATCATGAATCACTCTTTAACAAATTTGACATCTATAATAAAACTCCACTTTTACATATCCCTTTATGTCAGCCTAGATCTTTTTAATATTTTTAGTGAGGGAGCCAAAATAATCATAGACTCTTTGTCAGTAAAATTAACATAAATGCCCTGTATAATTTGAAAACATTTACACTTTAAACTTCACTGCAGTCTACTTTGTCTTAGTATTTCCTTCTTTCTTTGGAGTAGAAGGAATAAGCCATTTTATTAGCCTTTTCTTGATTCTAATGTGAAATTCCATTTCTGCATATCTCAGTACTTATCTGACTCAACCCTTAGAAACTTTGTCCACATCTTTATCTCTTTCTCCATTCACCAACTTCCCCACTCTATAAAGTTAAAAAGAATTATGGGTATGAGCCAAGAGAACACTGGATTATGGAAGTGTGTGATTTGAAGTTGTTGATCATAAGCACGAAGAATTGAAACTAAGTTGAATGCCATATGTTTTGCTCACTACCTATAAAATTCATGGGGGTAAAACAGAGGCATAATAATTTCTTGGCTCTGCATCTTTTCTGGCTATGTTTTAATAGTGTAAGCATGTTCAGTACATGAGACAATTTAAGTTTTTAAAATATTGTACTTAAAAAATTTATTCAGTTCAGAAATAGTCTTGACATTTTAGTTATTCCACTGCCTTAGTCAAAAGGAGACCAATTCAGAGTCCAGATAATAAGGACTGTTAGGAGTTGCATTGTCTAAAATACAGGTGACTAAAACTTCAAAAAGTTTCAGGATAGTTGAAATATAGATAACTTTTGTGTAAATAAATATGTCCTATTTTACATAATAGTTGTATAGAATGCAGTACTCAAAGTAAAAGGAAAATAGCCTCAAAATTGATTTAATTATATTCACTAATTTGAAGGCAGTTCCATGCGGACCAGTAATGTATCCTATAAAAACACTTCCTCTCTTCCCAATTTTATTTTGAGAAAAAGAACGCAGGACTAAATCAACATTAGTTAACCCCATGGCTTGCTTGTTTTCAGTTAGTTACAAAAGACTGCTAATAATTCTTGCTCCACTTATTCTATTTCTATGCTATCTTGTTTAGAGTAAAAATAGGTGTATAGTTTTTCATAAGAATCTTTGAATCTATAAACAAAACATTTTTAAGATTTCTAAAATTAGGATGCCTATATTTATTTATTTTTTATGGTATCAGAAGTCAAATTCAGGTCTTGAGCTTGCTAGGAAGTTGCTCATGCCACTGAGCTATCATCAGCCCTGGATCTCTTTTAAATTCTATAATAATTTTAAGATATAAATGTTGACAGATAAAGTCAGTCTAGGGCCATTTAATCTGGATTCCTTACTAAGGATGGATACTCACATTTTCTTTTCTTCTTTCCTTCATGTGTAAGGAAAATGGCCAATTGCCTCCTATTAGATGCTAAGGCACATACAAAATTGGTGGAGAGTTTCTCACTATAGGAATTTCCAGTCTTTTAGATAGAAATCGTAGATTATATGTAGATTATAATATGGTAAATGGTAGTATTCCAACTCAAGTAAGAAGAAGAGTGATATATATGAACGTTATCAAACACCATTCTGGAGAGGCAGAATGGGAAGCAGTCTAGGAGGAAAAGTGGGAAGAACTACCAGGAGGGTCAGGAGAGCTGATGAGTGATGTAGGTATAGAAATGAGATAAATAAAATTACATTGGCATGGGATATTATAGATACAAGCATAATGAAAAGAACTCTGGACTCAAAGTCAGAAGAAAAACACTTGAAACATTTGTTTCTGACATTCTGTTCCTTCATCTATTAAGTTAGAATAATTATACCTACTTTACATGTCCTACAGAAAAGTCAATACTGCTTTTGAAAATGTTGGAAACTGCAAATCCCAGTTTTATTGTGCTCATCAAGTGATTGTGTTTATGTGGGTGATTCTGGAGAGCAGGGCAAGAGGAGACCTGAGGAAACCACTGCTGATGGAGAGGAATTTGGCCTTGCTTCAGACATACAACTAGCCAAAGGGAAAACTAAGTTGAACTAAGTTTTAAGTGTTTTCTGATAATGTAATATGCGGTGGTGCAGAGCCACTGGTGAGGAAGGCTGAGGGGCCTGCCTTCCCTGAGCTTGCACCCTCTCTTCAGAATCTTAGACTCTTATGACCACAGTGTTATTTGTATCAGAAATATTGCCTTGAATTATTTGTAATAAGTAGAAATGACTAAATATGAAGTAGCATAAAAATGTCACATGCATGAGAGGTATTCCGAAGCGTCTACTGATAAAATGGCATTTGAGGATTAGTGTAAAGGAGTTGTGGAACGTACATTATTGAGGAAGAGAAGAATGTAGTTGCATATCCCAGGGCTGCTTCATATATTCCCAGCCATTCCCAACTTGTATTGCCATCTTACTAACTCCAGCCAGTGGATGTTTCGTTACTGGACAGTGGTTTTAAGAGCTCATGCATGACCTTCTAAGCCCCTTCCCTTTGTTGTGGCAGCCTTAGAGGTCTTAAAGGTGGTTGAAATGTCAGACATCCAAAATGGAAACAACTTGTATCAGTGAGTTCCTTTGGAGAGATGCTTGGAGGTTAAGCAACTTAAACCAAATCTTGTCCCGATTCTTATAGGGAGAGAGGCTGGTGATATAAGATTGGCTGGAAGACAGAAATATTATTATTGGGATAAACTGTGATAGCCTTAGAGTCTGGAAATGCCTTGAATCCTCTTCTTACCATTCTCAGTACTTGTGTAATGCCATTCAGCATAACTTATCATCTGTTACAAGAAGGCTACAGATTGAAAACCAATGAAAAGCATTGTCTGTTAGTCTTGTCTTGTCTTGTCTTGTCTTGTCTTTTCTTTTCTTTTCTTTTCTTTTCTTTTCTTTTCTTTTCTTTTCTTTTCTTTTCTTTTCTTTTCTTTTCTTTTCTTTTCTTTTCTTTTCTTTCTTTCTTTCTTTCTTTCTTTCTTTCTTTCTTTCTTTCTTTCTTTCTTTCTTTCTTTCTTTGTACCAGGAATTGAATTCAGGACCTTGCACTTGCCAGGCAGTCACTGTGTCACTGAGCTATGTCCTGGTCCTTCCGTTAGGTTTGTAAAGACTATATACAACAAATAAAACCAACCAAACAAACTGAACTGAAGCAAACAAGTCCTAAAGATAGTAGTTTGCTGTATAAAGTTATTTTTAACTGAAGGAAAATGAATGTTGGGTAATCTTCACTGGGGTTTTTCACTGCAGTTTTCTCATGTCCTAGGTCTTTTCTGATCACAGAACAAGCCAGGAATGATTCTAACATCTAGTGCTACGTCATGGGCTTTGTTTACTGTATTTTCTCAATGAAGAGAGGCATTTCAATTATTCCCAGTAGACATTTTCCTGTTGACACCTTGATGTTGTAGAGGAAAGAGTCAGTGAGCTTTAACCTCTAGAGCTAAACACATTTTATCAGGAAACAATTTCAGCAATTGACTCTCATCTGGTCATGTTACTTATACCTTGTTATCTCTCAAGGGCTCTGTAATTAAAGCAGTTGTGTGTCCTCTTAAATTAGCAGTGTGGCAACTGTAGACATCGTAGTTAACGGGAGACCCTAATGACCCATAGATTCACTGATTGTAATGAAGCCAGTGTAAGTGCTTGGCTGGGACAAGTAACCAAATGGCCACATGCATTCCAAAGTGATGGGCTTACTGGGTATCTCCTGAGTCTGGAGAAATTTCAACCCAAACACAAAAATTTCTTCTTCCTCCCTTCTCCCTTCCTTCTTTCCTTCCCTCTTTCTTTTTTTCCTTCCCTTTCTGTTTCTTTCCCTCCTCCTATTCTACAAATGAACCGAAGCAGATTTTAAATTTTAGATCTTTTCCCAGAGTTCAGTATAGTGAGCAAGTTGCCTTCTTCCTGTTTTTATAGCTAATGTTCTAATAATCAAGTGACCCAAAATTGTTTTGAGGGAAGTTTGTTTGGGGATACTTTTAATATCTTAATTGAGCTAGGGGAGTGTTGAAGGCTGTGGGAAAGTAAAGACAATGGAGGAAGACAAAAGTAACTATTGGATTAAGTGATAATAAAGTAAGAAGAAAACTGTGACAAAGAAGAGCCAAAAAAGAGCCACTTTGTTTCGAGCAAGCAAGGGGAGGGATAAGAAGGCCTTTGACTAAATAAATGTGTGCTGTGTAAAAGTCATTCCACTTAAATAATGTGTAGAGTGCTCACAAAATATGGTGAATTTTTAAATAATTTGTTTCTTACAGTTAAGGACACATTGTCATTAATCTGCACCAAAATCCTCCCCTTCCTTCAAACACACTCATCCCGTGGTTCTTGCCACTCTGAAGCAGTTCTGGATGTCCTCTTCTGTGATCGTTTTTAATTATGCTCTCCTGGATACCTAGATGTCCTGAATCAGTTCAAAATGTTTCCCCTTCATGCCCCTTTGACCTTGGGGAAGAGCTGGAAGTTCCACTGTGCTAGATCTAGTGAATAAGATGGGTAAGGGTACTACAGAATATTTTTATGTGACGGAAATTGCTGTGAATTTTTTGAATTGATTCTGGACATCAAGGCAGCCCTGAAAAGACATTTGTGAAAGAGAATTTCCAGAAATGCTTCAGAAAATGGCAAGAGCATTGGGATAGTGTGTTCAATGTGTAGGAGAGTATTTTGAGGGCGATTAATGGCAATGTGTCTCTTACTGTTGTAAGATTTTTCATCCCCTTTCCCTCTTCTCCCTCCACCTCTCATTGTCTCTTGATCCTCATCCCATTTGAGAAATCTGTCTCCCTATTTCCTATTATATGTCTTTTATTTTGCTCTTTATTTATGATTTGTATCTCTCCTAGAAAGGAAAGCATGTGATATTTAAGCTGTTGTGTCTGACTTATTTCACCTAACACTCACTTAACTTTCTTCACTTCACTTCCATTTTCCTATAAATGACTCCAGTTTATCTTTATGACAGAGGTAGAATTCTACTGCATGTAAACAGAACATTTTTCTTGTCATTCATCTGTTGATGAACATACCAGTTATTTCCAAGATGTATTGATTATGAGTTGTGCTGCTATAACATGGGTATGCATATAGCCCTATAATATAATGTGCTTAACTTTTTGGGGACAATACCTAAATGGAGAATAGCTGGGCGAAATTAAATCTGTCATTTAGGCTTTTGAGGAATCTCCATATTATTTTCATAGTTGATGGGAATATAAAGTACAAAAATCATTAGAAGTTCTTTCAATATAAATCTATTACTTTAGTGCTTAACTTTAATGCTTAATTTTGTTTATGATATGTGAAAGCAAACTATGTGTACTTTTTACAATGAGATATAAAACAACATTCTCATTAGCCTAGAGTAAGGCATATGCTGTAGGTAATGTTGGCACTCATACCCATATTCTTAGGGTGCCTTCCGCTGCAGTGAGTAACCCCTGTGCATGCTATTGGTTTCCCAGCACAAGCTCTCTGTATCTGTGTTTAGGGTTTTCCTCCAAGCCTTAGCTGCTTCAGCCCTTAAAGGTGTGCATCTTAGAAGTGTGGTACATCCGGAAGTATGGGAACTAGAAGACCTCAAGGTTAAGACAGTTCTCAGTTGTGAACTTGACTGGAGGTATACGCCCAGCCTTCTCTCCAGCAGCATGCTATTCTGAGGTTTGTTTTTGTTTTGTTCCTGAAAAACTTCAGAAATTGTGAGCCACAGTTATACACAGTGATGCCACCTCAAAGCTCACCTATACTTGCTTTCCTTCCTTCTCCTAACACATTTTCTTCCTTTTTTATTTGAGCTGGTTGAGATACTGTTAAAATAACCTCAGTTCACAATGTCCTTGTCTCATCTTTTTTTCTTTTTGGTGAACCCAAATTAAGAGATACTATTTCCATCATTAAAGTGTTTTTCAAAGTCAATTCCACTGTTCATTTTATGTGATTTTTCGCATGTTTTAGACTGAGTCAGCTTGAAATATGTTTACACACATAGCTCCTGATGGAATGGAAGTCATAATTTTGGGACATCTTCTCTACCCCTCTAAAATTTTTTATTAGACAAGCTGGATACTATTATTTTCAGGATTATTATCAGAAGTGTTAATTGGTTAGCACATAACACATTTTATTATAGCTTTACAGGGGAAAATGCTAAAAGTAATGTATTATTTTTATTTCTCTTTCCTCAGTCCCCACGACTATTGAGAACCATTTTAACCTCGAAGTTATTAAGAATTTTTTTCTTTAGAGATGACAATGGCTGATGATTTCTATGTCCTTAGGGCAAGGGTAAATCTTGGTGTGCAGCCTGAACCAAACAGATAAATATAATTATTATTTCTGTATATTTGATGATGAAAGGGTTTCAGGCTCTGCAGACTGATCTTTCTGTTGCCAACTGGGTGCTGCTGCAATTTTGATTAAAGGCTCGCTGAAGTAGTTTATCAGTATTTGTTTGGTTTCAGGAAGTAAAATATGTGAGCTCAATATGAATGACAGACTACATCCATCGAGAACATTTGTTTCATCAGTCTGGGAAACTCAGAATCCTTGCTGTAGATAATGTATGAGGAAGATATTTTTCCTTTCCAGATTTGCATGAGCTCAATAGTCCCCTGATTCCAGACGTATTATGTTCTGTGGTAGCTTTCCTTGCTCCATATCCCTCCTGCACATGTGAATCTGCCGGAATACAGACATCAGTTGAACAATAATTTAAACCCTTCAAAATTCCTGTCTGGAAAATGTTTATACAATTTGTAACAGAGAAACCCAAAGTGCTGCTGAAGAAAGCCAAAATATTTTGCTGACTTTTTGAAGGGATCATTTTTAGGCAAGGGGAGAAAATGAATCTTGATAAAAGAGGGAGTACAGAGTGGAGATGCATATTCTGATTTTTAAGCTATTCCATAAAACAGTAAACAAATATTTTATTTGTGTTTTAAAGGCTAACAGTATGAGGAGAAGGACATAGGTTATGGAACAGGCCTTGAAAATAATCTGGTATTTTCTCTGCATGTTTGAGAGAGGTAGGGAGACAGGGAGGAGATACAAGGAAGCAGAGGGGAGAGAGAAGGTGGCAAGAAGGAAGAGAGAGAGAAAGGAGGTAGGAAGGAAGGAATGAAGGAAAAGAGGAAATATATGTATAAGGACACATGCATGCATGTGCACACAAACACACAGATTCGTGGGTGGCAGAGAAAACAGTAACGCCTGCAAAATTCTCATACAAGCATTTCCCGAAGTCACTGATTACAGAGTGGTGATTTTGTTTAGAGTCTTCCCCAAAATTGAAAGCATTAATAAATACCTCCCACTTTTGATACGTTTCAGCTATTTAGATCCGTGTTTGAAATCTGAGGCATTTATTCTAATCACGGTTTTTAGCACTGAGGATTTGGAATCTTTGTATTTGACATTATTGTCATGAACCTGAGCCTGGACCATTTTGTATGTATGCATGTGTACAAGTGACTACAGAAGCGAAACAAAACAGGCATCAAAGATGGATGTCTGCATTTCTTTCTGGGGAGCAAAATGGAAAGAAACACAGATAGTCACCTTCTATTGTAACTTTGGTAGTTTTCTAAATTGCCTGCAGTAAGGCAACTTCATTGTTCAGATCTTTTAAATAACGCAAACAGACAACATGCATAACATTTAGAGTGAAAGCTGACAGGGTCTTTTTAGGTGATGGGACTTGGGGTAAAGATGATGATGATAATAATAATAATAATAATTATGCAAAAACAACCTATAAAAGTGAATTAGAAAGAAAATACCTGTCCCTATCCTTTCGAATCTTGAACTTCTCTGCATTTGCAATATAATCTTTGTATTTTGAAATGGTGAATGTCTTTTTCTTCCATTTTCTTTCTTTCTCTCACTAAAAAAAAAACACAAAACACACAGTTCCTTCTATGTGTGGGATAAGAATACAGCAAAGCATATGATAGATGGTACAGTTATTTTGAAAATATGTATTATTTGGTGAAACAGTGAGTAATGATTTGAGCCCATTGTGTACCTTTGTATTTGGACACTTCTTTAAAAGTGAAGTTTTGATCTAATGGACCATAATAACTTCCATAGCATATCCCTCTCAGATGCTGAATTCTTGGGCCTCCACTGCAATTATGGTTTATTGGGTAAATAACAGTCTGCCTATACTGAAGCTGAAGTTATAGATGGCCCAATGTACATGTTAGCTGCCTACAAATCTTCCCATAGTCTTATCGAGAACAATTACCAGAGGTATACAGACTGATGGGCCAGTCAGAGGTTCCCTTTGGGTAATTATATTCTGTGTACTTTGAACTTAGCGAGGCCTTGTCTTCTCCCATATTATTATAGAAGGATAATTATTCTGAGAGGCCAGTAGTGTCGGTTTGCGTGCCCAAGGGGTGCCCTGACTTACTGTGTGTTACATAAGCCCAGATCTTGGGGCTTTCTGAGTGGAGAGTGTGGTTGTGCAGATGAGGACCCCCCTGGTTGTTGAGGAGGTGCTTCCTTCCCTGTAGACCTGTTGTGGCAGGCAGACACAGGACCAAGAGGTCTAGTTTAGCCTGTGGCTTAAAAGAAAGAGAATGATAATGGTATTTCATGTCAATAATGTTTAAGTTTAGTCACATTTTGAAACCAAAAAGTAAAAACAACTTCAAGAAATGAACTGGAGGAAGCCTAGTACTGAGAAGAGGAATTAGCTTCACAGCTGAAGTTTTGGGTCTGAACATAGGCAGCACAGATCCACCTTGCAATCCTAGGTAACAGAGGTGTGAGCAAAAGGTGTCGTGAATGGTTAAATAAAAAATGTTTATTATAGAAGAAGACATTTTGCCATTAATCTTCCTCAAAATACTTCCTTTTGCTTAGAACATGCTTACCCATCATTCCTGCCACTTTCTGAAGTGGTTCTAGAAGTCCTCTTTCGTGTGTTTTGCTGTGCTGTTGTGGTTGCTTCAGTGACCTGAATCCATATAAAAGGTTAGCAGTGATGTCTGTCAAATAAAAACATTATGGCATGTCCTCATTTACCTTAGTCACTGGATCTGGCACAGTGCAACTTCTAGCTCTTCCCCAGAGCCAAAAAGGCCATGAAAAGTAAACATTTTGAGTGGATTGAGGACACCAACACAACCATGGCAACACAGCTAGTGACACTCGTGAAAGACAACTTCTACATCTGCTGCAGCAGTAGCAAGAATGATTGGGTGAGTGTGTTTGAAGCGAGCATGATTATTGTGAGGAGGGTCAATAGCACTACGTCCTTTACTCTCATCAAATTTATTTTAAACTTTCACCATAACTTTTGGTTATACCTCGTGCCATGGGGCTTAACAGGCAGGGAGACTATAATGGTATTTGCATGTCAGCAGTGTTTAAGTTTGGTCACATTTTGAAACCAGAAAATGAAAAACAACTTCAAGAAATGAACTAGAAGAAACCTAGTACTGAGAAGAGAAATAATGTCTTCAGAAGTGCTTTTAAGCAAATGGCCAAACATGTATTTCATGAAATAAGCTTTTTTAAAAACAACAACTTTGATGATGACTGAAGTTTTAAAAACTGATTTTTTTTCTGGGAATTTAGAGGGAGGTGTTTCAGGATATTCTCAAATATGACCTTGTAAGAGTAAATAAATTAAAAATTTCCAAAGTGGGCCACAACTAAATGTTTAAAGATCTCATAAATTTTACCCTTAGTTTTCCCTGTTTGTTGTCACTGACAAAATCACATCTCAAATATTTTTATGCAATTGGAAGCTAAATATTTATTTGCTGAACTAGTATATATAAAGCACTTAGCTAGATATCACTGGTCCGAGAAAGATATTCTCCTTTATGTATCAGCTTTTTAACACTGTTTTAAAGAATTACCACAAGTTTTTCAACTTAAACACATTCATTTATTAGCTTACTTTATAAAGTCAGAAATTCAGCACAACATGGCTGGATTTCTAATCTAGACGTTACAAGTGGTAAAATCAAGATTTCACATGGAGGGGTGAGAGTTTGGCTCAGTGATGTAAGTACCAGCTTGGCAAACATGAGGTCATGACCTCACATGTGATCCCGGCACCAAAAAAAAAAAAAAAGATTTCAAATGGACTGTGTTCTTTTCTGGACCTCTGAAAAAGAACCTGCTTCCAAAGTCTGTCTTGGCACAACTCAGTTTCTTGCTGTTACAGGATCGCGGTTCCTATTTTCTGGTTCCTTTCTTGTCCAGGGGCTACTTCAGCTCCAAGTCTCCTGAGTCCCTTGATTTGGGGCCTCCTCCTCTGCAGCCACCAGCAGAGCACTTCTCATGTGTTAACTCCCCTTTGTACTGGGACTATTCGACTATCTAGTATGTTGGACCACAATTTCTGCTTTTATAGAGCTTATGTAATTAAATCAGGCCCACTCAGCGAAAATGCCTGTCTTAATATGAACTGACTTGGGACTTCAATTCCACTTGCAAAGTCTTTTTACAGACTTAGGTTAATGCTTGATGGATTATATTGGGAAAGGGACCAGAAATCATGGGGGTCCATCCTATAAGCTAGCCTATTATACCTGCCACAAGGAAGCCTAAACTCTTAATAAAGACAAAAAAAGGATATAAAGATACAAGATTGCAGGCAAAATTATAAAAACCACAATAGAGGGATCTATCAGAAATTATAGGCTATTCAAAAGAGGGAAGAACCCTTTTTGTAGGAAAATCTACAGAAGTTTCATGAAAATGATTTTAAAAGGTGGGCAGTATTATTACATTTGGAGATAAGAAAAAGATACACCAGGCACAGATAATAGGAGAAATAATAGCACAGAGATGGGAAAGTGAGTTCCACTGGGGAAACGGTTGGCAGCACTGGGTATCATATATAGGTCAGGAAAAATATTTGCAATAGTATGAAAGGTTTCTATTGTTTGAGGGGAACTTTGAAATGTAAATAATTTGCCTTTAAATTGATATAAATGGACCATCACCGGAAATTATCAAATACTGAAAAGATGTGATGGGTGTTATACTTTAGAAATATTGATACTAAAACAGGAGACAATTTAGAGTTGGTGGGTACTTCCAGAATAATTCTCCAGCAATAGCCTAGAAAGTAATGAAAACCTCAACTCTTCTAGGAAACGTGAGAATGGGAGAAGATGGATGCATGTGATGACAGAGTCTCTGAACTTGAAATCAGAGAAAGAAAGAAATACAGGCAGAGAGAAAGACAGAGCAACAGAAAGACAGAGAGAGAGAGAGACAGACAGACAGAGACAGAGACACAGAGAATGGGAATTTGATACCACTTTGAGCTGGCTCTCATAATGTCCCAGAAACGATTTGGCCTCTAACAGTACACAATGAATGGGCCAAATATGGAATTGAAACAAACCTAGTATGGCAGCAGAAGGATGCTGGATACCTACTAGTGAAGATGCTTGATATCTCAAACCATATTATTTTGGATAATAAGTGGCCAAAGACATAGTATAAATGAGCTGGTCCTGTGATGGTTAAGGTGGGTTGTCAATTTCATAGGCATGGGAGCCACTCAGGAGATTAGTAACTTCCACTTCTGCAGGTATCTCAGTAAGTCACAGAATTATACTCTTAGGGTCTATATCTAGCTCTTCGTCCCTTCCTCTCAGGCATGTTCCCTTAACTCTCTGTTTCCCAGCGTCCTTGAACTATGCATTTTTGCTCCATGATGCCCTTCCCACACAATGTTTGTACCTTCCAGCTAGCTTACTATGGACTGAATCCTCTGAAAGCCTGAGTCCAATTAAACCTCCTTGAAGTTGTAGTTATTGGTTATTGTATACCAGTGAGAGTATTGTGGTTTATGTCTACGTGACCCCCAAAGCCTCATGCAGTCATGAAGGCATTTATGATTGGTTTGTTGTCTAGTGCTGGGATTGGTGGTGTGAGTACTGCACCTGCCCAGGGGTGGAGCCAACATACACTGTAAGGGCAAGAAAAAGGCATGTTTTCCCCCTTCTTTTGCCCTTGTATGCATTTGCTGTTTGTGGCTGCCATGAACAGCTACCCCTATGCCATACCTGCCTTGGAGCCAACTGAATATAGACTAAAACTTCCAAAATTGTAAGAAATAAACCTTTCCTTCTCTAATTTTGGGTTTCAAGTATTTTGTCTCAGCAACAACAAAATAACCAACACAGAGGGGAAAGCTGGCTAATAGCAGAATTAGTTGGTAGGAACATGTTTGTGTAGAAGGGAACCAGGCATCTGCTGGAAAACTTACACACAATTCAGAAATACAAATTGTCAAGATGCATAGGTGTCATGAGTTCAATGACAGATTAAGTGTAGAAACTCATAATTGTAAAGGGTGCTTATTGTAGTCAGGGGTTGTGAGGAGAACAATTAGAAATAGGACATAAAATTTGTAGTATTATTTTATGAAGGTCACTCAGAGTTTAACACAAGAACATGCGTGAAATCTGTCTACAACACTGAAGACCCAGAATATTCAGCCAAGGGCCTGGATCCCACAGCAACGTCCTGCATGAGTTCAGATGAAAACCTGGAGCCCATTACAATGTCTTCCATGAGTCAGCACTTTCTGATAGGCCAGTAGGAATATAGTTTTGTCCCTTAGAAAAATAACACTGAGTCTGTATTCACAGAATTTTGAGGGAAGGCAGTAATAAAGTTTTAGACATATGAAAATATCTTGTAAAGAACTGTTAAATAAATTATTCCTCTCACTAAATTTTTAGTGGAGAAAAAAGAAAAGGAGATGGCTTTGTGGAAAGGCAGACTTGTTGCATTATTTGGGTTTTACAATCTGGTGAACCTGTGCTTGTTTTGTAGAAAGAAGAGAAGGAAGCAGTAAAATTGATGAGGATGAGGACTGGGAAGGATAAGATCAGATGATACAAACTATTGGAGAAGAGACAGCAAAGGATGAGCTAGAAGTAGTGAGGAAGAAGTAAGGTTGTGTTGGTTACTTTTCTCTTATGTCTGGGACAAAATACCTGACACCCAAAACTAGAGAGGGAAAGGTTTATTTAGCTTACAGTTTGTGGAGGTTTCAGTCTATATCAGCTGGCTCCAAGATGGCATGACACATGGCAGAGAGCAACAGTTTGTGGTAGCAGAAAACAGCACACACAATAATAGCAAAAAGAGAGGAGCACAGAGAGAAGACTCTGAGCCTTATAGTGTATGTAGGCCACACCCACTTGGGTGTAACACTCACAACTGTAATCCCAGCATTGGACCACGAGTCATTCACAAACTCTAGAAGCCCACCTCCCTGACTTCATGAGGCTTTGGGGGGATACCCAGACTCATACCATAACAAAGGGAAATACTCTGGAGAAATAATAATGACTTTGAGTCTTTTCAAAATCTATAGAGCCCCAAACATATACACTATAGTCATATTTTCCATCCAAAAATAATGAATATCTCCTTCTGGAAACCTATTTTTAAAACTACTTACATGAAAATCAATATGTTATTTTCTGTTCTTATTCTTAAACTAATATTTGAATTTAGTACTTAGGTCTTCATACTTTTCCTCCAAATCTTTTATTGACCAGCCTTTGTAATATGGAGTCTAGACAGATGGAATAGGGTTGTCCCTAGTTTTTAGGCTAATAGCTTCTTATCTACCAAATGGCATAGAGTACAACAGTGAACCCCAACACCAAGTGAGTAGATTAGATGCCAAGTAGGCAGTGTTAGCAGAGTCAGGTCAAAGAAAGGGAGATAAAATGCCTGAGGGAAATTGAAGTGAAGGGCCATCAGCCTGAACAGAATGCCCAGGAGAACACAGCTGTTGGGTGAGGTTAAAGTAAACTTCCAGAGCCAAGACAGAGAGTGAGGAAGTGAAGCATGAAGACAATCCAATATTCATCTAATTAACAAAAGCTTTTCTTTCTTAGATCTATACCTAAAATACTCCTACTTAGCTATGAAGTCTGAGGTGGAAGATACTTTTGCAAATAATTATTCTACTTTTAAATTTTTCAAATAGCTTCCATTTCCATTTGAAATACCCTCATGGTACCACCTTTAGAGTTTTTTTAAAATTTTTTTTGTTTATGCCAAGGGTTTCTAAAATCTCTCCTTCTCCAGGCAGTTATATTGTCAGAATTGTAGATCTTTCTTCAACTTGATTTTCCAATCTAGAGACGATGGCATCCTTTCTACCTTGCAATTTCTAATAGACACTTGATGTTTAGTTATGTATGAGACACTAGAAGAGTTGCTATAGATGTAATTTTAAAATATAAGCTCTAGTCTTATTCTGTCCTCACCAAAGCATATTTTTAATTTTTAAATGTTTGGAGTATGTTTAAATTCCTTCATCTGAGGTGAACCCAGTACAATGTAATACACTTATATTATATAACATATGTTTCTTGGATGTTCCTTCTCTTCCTAGAGTGCTAGTATGATAATACTGTGTGTTGTATGTATGTGTGCATGTGTGTGTGTCTCTGGGTGTGTGTACATGGTTCAGATCCAAATAGACTAATGTTTGCAAATGGAGATACGTACCTGGAGAAGTTTAGGTGGATGCCCTGTGATAGGTGTACGTGGCTGAGTGGGAACACAGGTGTGGGAGCCTTAATTCAGCCATTAAGGATTGGGGAACATTGATGAACAGGATATGGGGGTAAAATGATTATAGTCTGTATGAGGATAGATTCAAACTGTTTAGCAATGTTCCATAGTGCCTGACACTTCAGAGCTGTTTAGTACAATTTCTTGTTGAATTAAATTATGCTTAATTTATGTCAAGTGAATGTAATGCAGGGGCAGTATTTTAGGTGCATTGTTGGTGTCAGAAAGAGGTCAGTACCTAGATAACCAATGGACTACTGTATGCACTCCAGCATAAAGTGGTGCAGATCTTAGATTATGGATGACTTTTCATCTTCATATATCTGATGATGTGATAGATAGTTGAAATGAACCTAAATTGCATTTGTCATTTAGAAAACCCTACAGACCTAATAAAATGAAATACAAATAACGAATGAGCCTTTTAAGTGCTGGTGGAGAAAGAGGAACAGACTTGAGGGCAAGTTTGAGAATACTGAACTTTGGTGAAGAAACAGTCTCCTGCTGCCACATATACCTGTTTCATGTGACTTACACTTGTCAAGGTGGATTTTGTTCACTGTGTTCTATGACCATGGTCTATGGATGTGAAGGGATGGAATTATCTCCCTATTCGAAATGTGAAGAAATGAGTTGCTCTGCTGCAAAATGAAGATCACAAAGAAGACCTCATCCAGGGTGTAAAAATACTAGTCCAGTGCTGACCTCACTTTTAGGTCAGGCCTTTGATGGAGACAATGGAACAGGAATGTGGTAGATGTATTTCAGGCATTGCAAAGACCTCCTACCCCATGCCTGGAAGGTTGTAAAGCTAAAGATGATTGAGCTGCATTCCATGCATTAGGCTATTTGCTTATTTTTTTCTGTATTTATTTCCTTCTATTATTCTTTCTTATTGAAGTCTTGTTTTCTATTTCATCTGTGCTGGGATCTGAGAAAATAAAGAAAAAGTTGTGTTTCCATGCTTAGGCTGAAACATGAAATGGGAGCCAATCTTTACAGTTCTTAGTGTGAGCTCAAAGAGGAAAGATGGCCCCTAGATTAGGGTGGGAGTGCCAGGCTGTGATTACTGACACAGGACTCACTGGTACTCTGAGAAATTGATGTTGTAAAGGCAGTGTACGTAAATTTGTTTCTGTTCCAGTTTGCAGCCACAAACAGGGAACAGAGCAGTTTCATCTGTGACTTGCTGGGGTTTTCTTTGCCCAGTTAAGATAAGAACTGTATGAGGCACTCATGAAGGACAGATTCAATACAGGAAGGATTGGGTATCACATAGGCCTTGTGAGAGTGAGGTATTTGGCTCAAGAGGTGCGGTTGTCTAGGAGCAGTAGGATTTGGTTTAATAGAAGCAGACATAGGATCAGGAGGAAGAACTCAAGTCTTTGCCAAACAGAGGATGAGCACAGCTATATTCCCAAATGGCAATTGCCCTAAAAAATCAATCACTACAAGGCTATGGATTCATTCTGGGAGAAGGCACTTATGTTCAGAGTGGGATAACAAATGCAGAGGTATCATAATATATGTTCTATTATTAAAAATAACTGATGGCTCTGTATGTTCTTGCATCACTTTCACATTTTTGCTGTGCATTGTTACTCTTTTTGGTCTTAGAAACACTTTTAATTTTGTGATTGTCAGAAATAAAGCAAGAATTTATTTAGAGAACTCCATTGTTCCTTTGGAAGGAGCTTTTTTACTTTCCTGGGAGAGCTATATCTATGTTTGAATAGTTAAAGATTAAGGATAGTATGATCTCAAATCTGACTAATATATAGGACAGTTTTTATAGAATTCTCATTCCTTAAAGTCTGGCAACTTTTAGGTTCATTCAAGAGAACTGAGAAAGCTTTTCACATTCGGAATAGGAGGAAGGAAATAATTTTCTTTTCAAGAATTTATTTGACAAAATTTATTCGACAAAATCCCTGAATGTTTCTAATACTATAAAGCTTTTTTTTCCCCTTTATTTTCCCATTCAGTTTATCTGGAGAAACCTTGATTTGCATATGTTTGCATTTATTTGCGTGTTCAATTCAAGTGACTCCCAACTCCAAGTGTGTAAGATGAGACAAATTATCTCTTTTAATCCAATGTGTTTCTTGTATAACACTATGCAGTGGTTTGGGAGAATTTAGGAAGTGTGGAAGTAAGTATTCAGGATAGCATTTTGGCTTTAGGAAGCTGAGGACAGAAAGTCATAAGAGCCCTTAGAGAACGTCAAATTCAGCAACTGCGTCCCCACTATGGGTGTACAGAACATCCCTTAATTGAACAAAAGAAATCACAGAGGAACGTTTCCAGAGACTACCCTGCATAATCAGGGTCTTTGTCCAGTCCAGGCAAAGCTTGTCTTGGTCCTTTGCTCTTGCTACTGCTACCTTCCTTTCAAGGGTCCTAGGTATGTCTTTAATTGTAATCAAATCTATAGTGCAAAAGAATTGCTTATTTTCACACTAAACACATTTTGGAAAAGAAAAATCTTCCTAAACCCTCTCCCTTATGTATGATGTTTCTGGTCCTATATTCATTCAACCGTGGGGAATAGGGGAAGTACTCAAAGAAATTTTAAGTTTTTGGGAGAACTCGTAACTTTTATTAATTTATTTTTCTTTTTAAGGGCAGGTGGCTTTATAGCTGCTCCAGTCAATCCTTCAGGGTGGTGGCTCCTGTGCCTGGTTTTGGGCCAGCTTCTATACCAAGCCCGGGAGCCACCTACCGCATGCGGCTGCTGTACATGTAAAATGCAGCTAAATTGCATCTGTGTGGCAGGTGGTATGTCTCTAGAAATAAAACATGGATTGAGTTTAGAGGCTTCTTGTGAGAAAAAGAAAGGAAACTTTCTTGTTACAAAATTTTAAAAATATTGATTACATGGTGAAGGAACTATATTCAGGTAAATAAAATATTTACAGGAATTATCTTTTACTCCCTATTATTTTCTTAATTAGCTGCTGGAAAAATTGAAATTACCTATGTGGTTCACACTTATGTTTATGTAGCATTTTTATTAGGTAGTGGTGCTTCAAGAGAAATTTCATTCTTAATCCCGAGGAATTTCTTTAACAAAATCAGAAAGTGAATATTTGAGTAGCAGTGGGAAGTGACTGTCACCCCTTACCGATGCTGTGGGCTGTTTCTGTTTGTAAGGAGAATACCAGGTGTCTCCAGCTTTTTCTAGTGTGACTTTTGCTTGCCTTAACTTTCTACTCTGTGTTTCTACTATTATTGAATGCAGGGATAAGAGATAGCCGGTGTCCTCAGCTTGAGGCCTATGTGAATAGATTTTAGTTGAAGTAGTTTTTCCTGATGACTAGTAAAAACTAATTAGGTTTTTGTCATTTATTCACTTGGAATTTTGTCTCACTGAATTCTTGCTATTCTCTTTAACCTACTTCTAGTTGGCAAATATGTGCTGCCATGTTAGGTTATACATCTTTGCTTAAATTAACTCCTAAATAATAGAGCATAACAGATATAGGAGAATGGATGGGAGGGGAAAATCCTCCCCCCTTTAAATACAGGACTTATTTTTATTATATTACCAGGGAAATAAGTTAGATTGCTCTGGCAGTCTCAATAAATCACACATGAAGTCATCTTTTTTTCCTAAATTAAATTTTTATTTAAGTAAAAGTGTTATGTTTGTATTTGAGCTGACAGCTAAATCTGATAATTAGAGTGCATGAAGTTGGCTTTGATTGGCATTGTAATTGGATTGTCATTGGGCTGAGAACCTATTATCTTTGGATCATGCCCCATGAAATCTGTTGAAGAAACTTTGCTGCCAGTCATTAGAGCCACCATTTTGGCTTACAAATTAGGTTTGAAAGGCTTCTTACCACTGGGAATGTAATTTAAACCACTGCAATTGCACTCCCATTAATTAAAATTATATTAAAATTATGGTTCATTTTCTAAATATTTTTTTCATATTTTATTAGACATACTTATTACTAAATGTTTAACAAATTACATAGCAAGGCTTAGTAAAATCATGTTTTATAGATAATCCATTCTTCAGCACACGTTACTCAGCATCAGTGGAATTAGTCAGTGTTAATCATTAAAGGATATCCTATTTATGTTTTTCATTACAAGTTTCATAAAGAAGCACTTCCATTATTTCAACATAAAATGCAGTACCAACAATGTCTACTGTAAATTAAGATCATTCCTGCCGATAAAGAAATACGCAGCTTTAAGGAGATGTCGTCCTTTGTGGTCACAGTTCTTGCCTTAATTTCTTTCTTTTCTAAAACAATAGAAGCCTGTAAAAGAGAAAAGGCTCCCCCCCCCTTTTTCTTTCTGGAGAGAAGATTAAAAAAAAAAAGCACACACACGCCAAAATCTATGCTGTTCTTTATTCCTATTATTGTCTGCTAAAAGCAGATCAGAGCTGATTAAGATGGAAAAGAAGCCTGTGAGGATTGGGAATAAGAATGAGGCAGGAGCTGTTGGGGTGAAGCTGGCTTCCTCTGGCTGTGAGGAGAGGACATGTGTGCCAGGGCCTCTGATTCCCCTTCTAAGGCGGCCCTTCAGCCACCCAGCACTCCAGATGCCGACAGGCAGCTGCCTCTGCTTAGAATGGGGGTATGTAGTGTGCTGGGCTGCACTTTCTGAGATACAGAGCCAGGTAGAGGTGCTTGTATTTGTTTCTTTTGTATTTGCCCCTTTCTTTTTGCTTCTTTTATGTTTGATGTGATTGAACAGGAATATCTCCTCTAAGTTTCTTGGCTATAAATCACTTTGGTGCAATATTTTGCAATCTGAATGAAAAACTTCAAACGTATTTAGAAGTAAACACATGAACAATTCAGATGTATTCTTTTACTTATCTTTAATTAATTTTATTGGAACTCTTTTAATGTACATAATTATAACATTCATCATAGGGAATTTGTACCCGTATGTAATATATGTCGAGTTTTCTTTCTTCCCCCATATTTTTTAGGTTGGGTTAACTATCTAGAACTATTCCCTGCCAGCTACATTTGTATGTGTACCTATTTCCGTTGTTGCTTTTCCTTCTGGTTCTAGTGTTTTGCTCAGTATTTGGCAAAGTTGAGCTGAATCAGAAGGCTTCTTTCCAAAGACTCCAGGAGAAGGGAACGCCAAACCCCAGGGAGGGCACTGGACCTCATAAGAAGGTGGCAGATGAGGCACTTACATACTTAGCTGACTTACTACCCTGTCTGACACCTTACTATGTAGACTGCCATCCCAGCTCTCTTTGCTTAGGAGAAGGGTACAGTTTAGAGTCAGAGAAGTGAAAGTTCAAGATCACACATTTGCCAAGTAAGGAGCAAAGCTGGGACCAAACCTTAGAACTTCTGTCCAATGCTGTCCCCTCACCCCCATGGGAAAAGGAGATTGGAAGACAATAAGCAATGCAGGTAAAAATATTGATTGGGCCCTGTAACATTTTGATTTCTTTTCTAGAGCGATGTTCTAAAGAAATAATGATATGAGGAGTTATTTAATCACAGCCGGCTTTTACTGGCTGTACTCACAAAAAAGCCAGGCACAATGCTCATCATTTTTCATATTATTTTTACTTAAGTTTCAGAACAGTCAGATGAGATATGTTCTTACAGTTACTCCCCCTGAAACAGATGGTGAAATGAGGCATGGGAGGACTTTATAAAATGTGTCCGAGGGTTCGCATTACACAGCTCCTTTGCGTTTGGACCTGTGTCTGAGCGGGAGCTCTGCTACTCCACTGCTCTGCCCGTCCATTTACTGCTATGTTGCTGCGGAGACGAGTTGGAAGCAGGGAATGATGTGAGAAAACCCCACTCACTCTACCAGTGATGCTGCAGATATATATGATGAACGTGGAAAGGTTCAGACAATAAAATTGAATCCAGAAAATGCTGTATGTTGTTTGTAAATATCCAGAGGAAGTGTAGCTCAGCTTTTTTATTTTTCTTTATGTGGATTTTCTAGTTTTTCTACTATAAACATACCTATGTGTATGTATTTGTAAGTCAAATATATAATTGGAGGTAGTTTAGAACTTTTGAAATATTCACATAGCATCAATGCATTGTCAGTGTGGTGGAACCCATGCAGAGTGTAAAGTCTGATGCATTTTCTTCCCCGTCATGCCTGGCCTGGGCCTTTTAGTCTTCCCTAGACCTCAGGAGCTGTGATGGCATTTTGAGCTCAACAAGGCATTAGGAATGTGGGCTTGTTGTGAGGTCAGACTTGGAATTTCCACTGCTGTTCAGCCAGTAGAACTTGTATGGGATTTAGTGTCTTTTATTAAGTGAGGGCCTGGCCATGGAGGAGAAACGGTGGCAGTCAAATTTGGGGTAGCTTTGCACAGAGCTGGGCATAAACAACTTGAAGTGGAATAGAAAGGAGGTTATAGGTCTGAGCTTAGAGAACTGAGGAGGAAAGGAAAAAAACTTTTTTTTTTAATTTTTTGAGCAGAGTTATTTAGTGTCCTCTTATGGCAAACCTAGTGAGAAAATGTTTTTTTGGTTTGTTTGTTTTTTATTTTTGTTTTTTTGGTGGGGGTAGGAGGCAGGTAGGAGCCCAAGAGGACAGGGGTCAGGCAAGAGCAGATTTTTGGGGATTGGAGTCCAGCAGGGAAACCCTGTGCAGACCCTCCATTGAGAGTTACCTCTTAACATTTGCAGTACCAATGAACATGCCCTTGTCAAATCTCCACTACTGCAGTGGACACTTGTTTCAGTCTAAGCAGAGTCTTGGGATCTGCCCAGTGACTCATATACTCGGGAGAAGGCCAGATAGAATCTCTAGAAATGAATATGTCTTCTGTACTTGTATTCATATGCTTGAGATTTGCAGAATCTAGTAAGATCTCATTTAAACAAAGGTTCCAGCTCTAAAGCATCATTTATAATAGCTCCAAGATTTGGAAACTAGGACACATGATGTGTAAGTTTCCTTAAATAGAGGAATCAAAGACAAAGAATGCTGCCCTCAAAATGCAGGCCAGAATGAAATCAGAGGTGGGAGGCAATAGAGTTGGTTATGGAAAGAAAATGCAAAAGGCCAACTAAAAGCATGTGTTTGTACAACCTTTTTTTGTGGTCTGATTGTGTGTTTCTAGTTGAGAATATATATAATCACCATAAACTCTGGAGTACATGTGTATGAATTTTTAGTATTCTTAGAGTTTTAAGTTCTCAATTTTTCATGAATTCACATTTGCAGTTTGACAGAATAGAATTCAGTTCCTTAATAAAAGTCAGTAATCCTATTCAGCAATTTTTATGCTGGATAGTAAGAATTTAACATAGGAGTTGTGACGATTCGATTTGGAGCTGGATTCTTTGAATGTAAAATTCATTCTGCCATTCGAAGAGTGAGCTTGGTCAGATTTTGTAAACTCTGTCTCAGAATCCCCATCTATAAAATGGAAACATAATAGTTTACTGAGGGGATTTTACTAAGAAATGACAGAAATTGAAACCTGGGGGGGAGGTGTATAGATCAATGCGTGTCATTTAGAAAGTTCCTTGTATGTTAGATGTCACTGCTGTCTTGGAAATTTGTTAAATTTCATTTACTGAAGAGTATGCCAAAGATTTCATAAATCTTTCATTGCTATTTTTCTCTATTTTATCCAGTACATTAGGTTGTATTCCTATGGCCACCAATATCTTTCTATCAGAATTTCTGAGCTTCAGAGTCGTATTATTTAAAAAACAGAGTTCTTCTTATGGATTTTTTATTCCCTGGGAGAGATAGTTACCTTCTTCCTAAGCAAGTCAAGACCTAGCAGTTCACTCCCTCTAAGGTGAAACAGCTCACAGTGGGACTCCAGGGAAATCCTTTGAGTGTAGTAAAAGCCCTATCTTTCCTCCCCTCTTGGTAAATTAAATCATTGCTCTGCTTTAAAGCCTACCTTATGTAGGAGTTCTCTGTGTCCAGCATTCATAGCAGAAAGGTAAGGACAGATAGCTAAATGTATAACCCACATATGTTCACATAGTCTCTTAGAGGGCCCAGCACCATATACACAGACTTACATGCAAATTTGATTCCTTTTTTTTTTTTTACTGAATTAACATACTTCTTTCTGACTCAAGAAAGAAAATACAATCTTTTTTTCCCCCTCTCAATTTGTGTTAATGTAGACATGAGGCTTTATTGGAAAAAGTAGAGACTAATGTGTATGAAATTTGGATTATATCCAACTGAAAATAAAAATGAGTTCAGATGCTTTCTGTGTTGGTTTTTGCCTCACATGCAGATTGTGCTTTTTGGTGAGGGAAATAATTAGTCATTTACAGGTTCGTTATGTAGTATGGTTAAACTTGACCTTCTCTTCTCTTTGGCTGGCTGGTGAGTGATCTTTCTCAGTAGGTCCAGGTGGCTAATATGGCCCTTAGATGTATGAACCTATGCAGTACAGTCTGTTTTATTCCAACTGTAATGCCATTCTTTTGCAGATCCTGATTTTACATATGGCAAGGAAGAGCTTGCATGTCATTCATTTTTTAGCTCTGTACGGGGATCTCTAAATGGGACGTCCATTCTCTTGTTCAACCTCCTCTAACAAAAACAGCCCATTGTTATTTAAAGCAAAGTCTTTATAGATTAGTTTTTGAATGTAATATTCATCTCATGAATAACTAATAACATAAAATAAAGAACAATGAAGATGCAAATTTTCTGCACATATACAGTGGCAGCGTTATGAGTTGCCCTCCTGAGTTAGTGAAAGGTAGGCAAAAGCCAGTCAAATTTCTGATTGTACCTAGTCTTTTGAGTTGTTGAGACACTATCAGAATTCATCCGTTTTAGGACTCATTGTTGAGGTATGAAAAGAGATTGGAATCTGGTAGAATTTCAATCCTTTCGTTGGCATTATTAATAAACAAGAATTGGCAGGAGCTAAACTGATTGGCACATACATCTGGAATAACAGAAATAAATAAAGTTTCAGGGTGGGAGGAAGGGTTTTGAATTTTAAGCATAAAATAGCATGCGTGTGAGAATAGCTTCAAATGGAACCAAACCTCAGATAAACTCTTTGAGTAGCTCTTGTGGGGTATAAGAAAGGGGCATGTGGATATCTTTCTCTTAGACTGACATACCTTGCTTTTACTTGGGGGAAGAAAACAGAAATAATGTTAGGGAAATGAAGTCTGCACATAACTGGCTCTGAAAAAACATCTCAGCCCAAAGAATCTCAGCAGGAAGAGGTGTGAACATTCTAAGCATACTACTGACCCATACGCTGTATGCTGGACTGACTCTTAAGAAGATATTAGTGGTAAAGAAAATGATCTTTAGCTTTTGAAAATTTGATACTGAGATGCACAACCAGAATTTTATTTTATGTATACACAGTAAGTTAGCCCTAATCAGTTGATACAGAATGAGCATGCACCAAAAGCATTGAGACATTTTTCCCTTGCTAATGTGCTTTTTAAAAATAAATTATATGTACTCACCCTGTGTGCAATGCAGTTGAGGAAAGAGTTCAGAGAGAAAGATGACAAGGAGAGGTTGGATTCTGTTGCCTTGACTGGAGCCTCTTTGGCTTGGATTTTAGTGGTAGTTTGTATGGTATCAGTTTGGTAAGAATCTATCACAATAGTCTCAAAATGAGATATGAATCATGGCAATTTAAATAATATAAGGTGTGCCACTTTATAAGACATTAAATTGCATTCAGCTCTTTTCTTTTCCTGGTGAAAGAGAAAGATAAAACTAAAGGCTGGAGAAGGCCATTTAAAACCAGTAGGCCCTACTGATGGTGACCCACATAACACATAGCATGACTTTACAGTCACACTCTGTGTGGTGGACTCCTGCACCCCTAAGCCGGCCTCCCTGCACTGACTGTCAGGCAAAACTAGGCTTCCTGTCAGCACTGCAGATGTGTCATCACTCTAACCCAGGGCTTTCCTACCCTACTCACCTATAACCAGGCTTCACGGTTCCTCTGAATTATCTCTGGGCATACTGCATTGGAGAACATTATAGCATGCACCAAAATTCTACCCTGATTGCTACACGCCTTCTGTCAGTTTTGTCCAACTAGCTGTACTCAAGTATCCTTAATAAGATGGGAGAGTAAAATTCTCAGTCCAAGCCAAATCAACCCAGAGTCAGCATGCCATTTCATTTTATTTTAAAGATGCATGGGAAATTTGCATTGCACTCCATAATATGTCTGTTTTAATTTCTTAAAGTACTTAACAACCATCCCCTGCTTAACATGCTTAACAACCATGACTACAGAATTTTACAGAAAAAGTGTTTAGTGTGATCCCCTAACCAGCAGGATGAACATCATCTGGGAAGTTGTTAGAAATGCAGATTCTCAGACACAAATCAGGAACTCCAGGGGGGGAGCACAGTGATCTGATTTTTAACAAGCTCTAGAGGTGATTCTGATGCATGATAAAGCTTGAGAAGCACAATTCAAAATAGTATGCTATTTACCCTGGGGCTTTGAGTTCTTCTGCTGTGGGGAAAAATACATATATATATATATATGTATAAGTTAGTTGATTGAAGCCAAGATTGTCTAGTTTTTTAGTAGCTGTTTTAAAAGATATCTTTCCATGGGAAAAATGCTTGGGTTCATTGACTTGGCCATTCCACAAATATTAATTGAATGTTTGCCATTCTGTGCATTGGTGATACAGGCGTGGGTGGAACCATTCTGGAGTTATGTTCTGTTGGGGAAGATGTATAATATGCAAACAGAATATAATGTCAACAGTAAAAAGTGATGTGGAGGAAAACATAGCAGGATGTAGGGATCGGTAATTTCTGAGTTAGGTATTGTTCTTTTAGGTAAAATGTTAAAAAATAAGAAAAGGTCATCCAAAGAGGAAGCTTTTGAGTAGAGACAGAAGTGGTTCAAGGAACAGGTTATGAGATTTTCTGGAGAATACGCTCGCTGGTGGGATGTATGTGGCACTAATGTTGGGTAACCCAACTGTAGACAATATAAGCCTAAGACACGAGGAAAATTTCCTGTCGTTTTCATCTGGACACTGGTCACTGACAGCAACTTTCAGGTTCCTATATCAAATATATGCTTTAGGCATCCTTTATAGGAACAGATTATGTAACTCTTTTTCAAATCCTCCACCTGGCAGCTATCTCTGAGTGGATTTCGAGATCAAGGGATCAGGCTGAGTCCTAGCTTTGGGCAAACAGGGGCACTAATTACACCTCTACATCACTCTCTCCCACCTTCTAGAAGAAAGACTTGAGACTGAACTTAGTTTTCTGTTTCATGTGTAGCCTTGACACTACACCTGAGCTCACCTGAGTCACCTATAAAAGTAGTTCACTCACAAACTTTTGTACTTTACTAGTAGTAAACTATATCATGACTTATGATCTGACCTTGTAAATATTCTGGGCACAGAACTGAGTCAAAGAAGGCATTAAGGCATTGGTTGAAAAGTGTTACGAAGGAGTTCAAGGTAACACATTCAATCCCAATTGGTGGCAATCATTAGTCCTCACTCCCCAGGGACCCATGGAATTTCTTCCCCAAAGCGAATTTTTAAAACGTGAGTATCATCAGTTGTAGAAAGCACGAGACAGTGTAGTATAAACCATTGTAACTAAAGCAAAAGCATAACCAGTTAAATATACTGCTGACAGAAATTGAAGTTAGAAATTAAACAGTTGCTTGTTGTAAGATATGGTAGCTCTGAGATTGATATGCCAGAATCAAAAATCATTGCTCCTTCTTCAAACTGGGGCCTGCTTTTTGTATCAAAATACTCAATGGATGTACTGTTCAATAGTATTTCCCTATCCTGAAGAGTCACCGAAGGGTTTTCTTCTTCATCATATTAAAAATGTTAAGGGAATTCAAAAGAGAATCTCAGAATGGCAAGGGTAGTGGTCCAGCCAGGGCTTTACCTGCCTTTGAAGAACAGAACATCCATTGTCCAGCAGAGCCATTGTGATACTAAATGCATAGACACAGCTCTAAGTGTGCTGTTGTGATCCCAACAGGTATGCCTAGTGACTTCTAGAAAAAGAACAAAACAGGAGTCATGACTGTCCTGCATTCCCACTTGGAGCAGAATGAATGTTCTCATGAAGATCTGGGGCCCAATTCATTTGCTGCTTTTTCCTTTTTTATCCCTGTGTTTTTCCTCTCATTGTTTTGCTTTCCCTACCTTTTGTTTCTCTGGTCTATCACTGGTTCCCTCATCCTCCTGCTCTTTGATGTATATGAAACTTGAAACCTCCAACAGACATTTCCTTCAGAGAAAGGACATTGCCTCCATATACACAGCCTTTGGAGCTGTGTGAATAAATGTGTTGAAAAAAGTAGATGGTTTCCAGGTAATTTTTGCAGACAGAGCTGCAATCCAATTCTGGATCTGCAGTCAAACCATCTGCAGAGATAAACATCAAAGCAAATTTGAATTTATGGTGAAAATGGTCCATCACCCTCAACCTAACATTGGATTTAAAAAAATTTCAGGTTACATTACATGTAGAATTGGTTTTTAATGCTGGGGGATGTGTTTCAGTGAGTGATAATGGAGCTGATAATGTATTTACATTCCTTCATCTACTAGTGACTGAATTTTGCACAGTCATTTTGCATTTGGAATAAAGAAGCATAATGATGGGGGCGCTGGTTGAAAGAGTGAGTCTCTGTCTTGGAAATGTATAACATAATCTGGCAAGATTGAAAATTTAGAGGAGTTGGAGCAAAGACTATCAAAAAGACTTTAAATTTGAGCTCCAATATTTCTAAATCTTAATAATAACAACATAATTTTTTTAGTCTAAAATGATTTTCCTTGTTTATGGGACTATGGGAGCCACAGATGTAAAACTGTTCATTCAGGTATTTTTCCAGATGAATTCTAGCACAGGGGTGCAGGTGGAGGGCGTGTGAAGTGTTGTGAAAGCAGTGACGTGGAAATCTCTTCTTGCACCAGTGAGTGACTTTTTCAGACACTATTCTTCCTCACTCTACCGGGCAATCTTGGGAGATTTAAGAAATTCCTGTTCTCACTTTCTACACAGGTCTGTATAGTTCATGCTGGTGCCAAATTGGACACAAGGGGGCACCGAAGTGCCACAAATTTTGCCCTGGGACCTTTCTATATGTTCAGATTTCCAATAGCACAAAAAGGAAACCTGCCCTTCAGAAGTAGACTTCTCAAGCGTACTTGGCAGTGGCATTGCCACGGTGGTTGGGATCATGAAACATCACCCAGTTCGCATTTACCCAAGCGTCCATTTGGTGCCAGGTTGAAAAGCACTCCACCATGGCAACTGAAGCACCATATTAAACTTCTTTCTTTATTTTTTCCCTTTAACGAGTTCAACACCGCATAGTGTTGTTATTAGAGAAAATACTGCATAATCAATTTGAGAAGAAATGCTCTCAATTTAAAAATTGATGGTAGATTTTCTAAGAGTACATTTTAACAATTGGTGTTCTGTGTATATTCTTAACAGGAAATCATTTTTCTTTTTAATTTATCCATTTGCTGAAGGAGACAGTCATTTGTGATTTGTTTCCTGTGCTTTGTCTTTCCTCCTCACCTGAAAAGTAAAGAATTGACAGAGTTCTTACTACCACATGAAGAACCGTGGGATAATTCGTGGGGCAACAATAAAGTTATATGTTAGTTTCTCTCACTTAAAAGAAGAAGGGGAATTTGACTATTGATTTCAAATTTTCTCTGTCTGGGCAGGAGAGCTTGCATTTTATTAAATGCAGTCAATTTGTGGTGAAATATTCTTTTTATTTTTCAAGATAGATTGCTGGTTTACTTTAAAATGGTGGGAAAATAAGTCTGTACCTGCTGAGTGCTGAAGAGAAGCATTTATTTGCTTTATTGATTCGGTCCATTTTTGCGAGATGTTTTCTATGTATTTTTCATTTGGCTACAAAACCTAGTCACAAATGGTCCTGGCTGCTGTCTTCTGGAGAATAGTTTCAAAGAGAGCACTTGGAATTTGCAAATAATTCTTTTGTCAGAGAAACCTCTGGTCAAGGGAAGCTCTGTCCTTGAGATACGACAGAACTGCAACCCTATGCCTTCGTGATTGGTTATGTTCTCTTAACAATCCGAGAGTAGAAATGGTAGGAAGGTTGTGACTTCCAACCAGGAAGCCAAAGGTTTTTTTTTTTTTTTTTTTTTTTTAAAACAGAGAAAGCATAAGTAGATCTTGGGTCCTGAAAACCAATGCTAAGGACATTAAGTTTTCAAAAACAATACACTTAGCCTTGAATTCTTTGTTTTTGTCAGAGGTGTTTTGATTTAGATTTAAAATGTCCCCCCAAAGCCATATGTGTTTGGAATGTGCTTGCATCACGGAGACACTATGCTAATCAGTAGATCGGCCCGTTGATGAGGTCATAGTTGACTGTGTTGTGTGAAGATGGAATATTAGAAGAGGTGAATCACGGGGCAAAACCTAGAAGGGTGCGTTCGTGGTCCCAGCTCCTTATTTATTTATTTATTTATTGGTGCTGGGGATCGAACTCACGACCTCGCGTTTGCCAAGCAGGCAATTAACGCCGCTGAGCTAAACCCCCAGCCTCCAGCTCCTCTGTTTTTCTGACTGCCAGCACCTGGACTCTGCAGACCCTCCCTCTATATAGTTTCTGTTGACTGAATCCACTAGAAACATGAGCCAACTGAATAGTTCTTCCTTCCAGCTTTGTTATGTACTTTTTTTTTTTTTTTGTACCAGGAATTGAACTCACCACCTCTTGCTTGCCAGGCAAGTGTTGTGCCCCTGAGTTATAACCCTGGCCCCTGTACATTTATTTTTTTCCAGCAATGAGAAAGCTGTCTGTTACAAGAGCAAAATTGCTATTTCTTTGGGGAAAATGGTTGTAAATGAAAATTTCTTCCTTTATTAAAAATGCAGTCTTTTTAAAGATCATTCAAGTTGTGATAAAAAGAAGAATGCCCGATCCATGATGTTAAGCACAAAAGTATAATAATATGCTATCTATGATATATAAAATGTATGCTTATGTTAGACACTGAAACACATTGAGAATAAATAAAATAGCTTATGTTGTAGGAGTTGTAATGATAGGTGACTTTTAAGAAAGTTTCAATTCTTTAAATTTTATAACAATGTTTATAGGGAATCTTTGGTAAAATTGTGACTCCATTAGGTGTTTTGGGACTAGTTATTGTTTTCTGGCTGTTGGAGTTAAAATTTTTGATTGTTAGATTTTTTCCAAGTAGCATTTATTTTTACTGGAGATAATCATTTCTACTTTCTTTATGAAAGAAGCCAAAGTAAGATTTTTTAAGTCTAGATTGGAAAGATAACCACACATTTTGCCGGATTTTAAATTATGGATAGTAACCCTCCAGTTTTGAAGAAAAATAGACTCAGGTTCTATTGGCACTTTTGATTTCTAGGATAATCAGGTCGATAAAGTGAACTTGACAGAGTCTATACTAAAAATAGGATACTGACCTATAGTGAAAGCAATATAGTTTAGGCTAGATGATAAACTTCTACTAACTGAATGACCTGTTATAGTGAAATAGTTTTTTTTTAAACTCTTATGCTTACATGTCAGTATTAAAAAGATTATACACATATTCTTTTATCTTTTAGGGTTTATTGCACAATTAGTTCAAATATATATGAAGTCAGTTAACTGTCTTCAGCTTTTAGCAATGCATAGCATAGCTAAAGATAGCAGATCCAACCTACCTCATTTCTTATGTGTGCCTAAAAGCACTGATACTAGATTTTGGAAGAGAAAATAAATTCAGATGTAAGAGGATGTAGAAACGTTAATTTTCAGATCAGAGAAAGAAGTTAAAGAAGTAACTTTGCTTAAGAGAGGTGTGTGGGAAGAACATTCTCTTTGAGTAATGTTGGGAACTTAAATAATTTTCTAGGAGCCTTTCCAAATTTAATTATTTTTGTTTCCAGTGTTTCAAATTTTGAATAATTCCAGTTATTTAGATTTTGATGCAGGCACATGGGCCCCCTATTTCTGTGACTCCTAAGTGTACTTGTTTGGTGGAAGGAAGTTTGGAAAGTGAGGTTAATTTCTGTGGCTCTCTGTACTTTGCATTGTGCGCTTCTCCAGGCAGTGTTTGTGGAAGCAGCCTGGGCAACTTCGTTGATCATTGGCTAACAGGCAGCACAGCGCCGAGCAGCGAATGATGTGCACGAATATAATACTGGCACAAAAGCTTTGCCAATTTGTTCCCTCTCATGATAAGAAAGGGAAAGTAAAGACAAAAATAAAGCAAAAGTGAAGGTGTGATAATCCCGGATTTTCAGAGCAATACATCTCCATGAGTTGTATTGCATCCTGAAGTGCAATGTATTCATCTCCAGTATTCTTGTTCATTTTCACATATGGATCGGTATTTCTCTACAGTCAGATATTTCTTATTGTATATGGAAAAATAGTATGCTTTTCCAGTTGTGCTGCATTGTTGTTTTTGGAAATGCCCATACATTAGTAAAAATCTGTCTTGTGTAGAGTTTTTCTCATTTAATCTAATATTACCTGATGCAACTTATCATGGGTGTTATTTTCAGGTCGTGCTTGCTCAGTTTGTGACCCCTTTCTCTTTCAAACAAATAAAAAATGGATGAAGAAATGTTTGTAAAACATTTTTCTTATTGTCAATATAGTCTTTACAAGCATTTTTCCAAAATAACTCTTATTTAATACCTAGAAACTTACCACCCAGAGTTCATTTTTCTCAAAGTAGATAATTCAGACTCATGTCTATTTTTTTCTTATTTAAATTTTAAAAATGAGAAATCTCATTGAGCGAAGAATACCGAGCCTCCTTTCCTAAATATGCAGATAAGAAAGGGAGATGAATGACTGACTGAACTTTTCACTTCCATCCAGATGTCTTGGCATTCTGCCCACCTAGACCGCGCGTGTGCACATGCTTGCCTGTAGGCTTGCTGTAAGCCTCCAGGCCTAGGTAGCAATGAGTGGGGTCAGTTTGGGGATAGGGACGGGACTTGGCAGCGCAGTGCAGGGTGGGCGTGCATCGAGTCAGCCCCTCACAGAGAGTTCAGCTAGACCTGCGGGTACAGGTGTGTTGCGATGGAATGCAGAGCTAGCGCATGGAGGTGATACTTGTCCACAAATTCCCAGTGACCAAAAAAGAAATGGCTGCTCTGGGGACTGCCTTTGTGACCTCTCTGCAGGTCTGAGTTTGTTCTATGCTCCATGGTAAAGGGACGTGGTGTAATTTATGTCAAGAAATTATTCTTTCTGTAACCTCTCAATCACTCTGTTGTGTAGTATTCCTGGAAACCTTTCTGTGCGACTGTGCCTGCGGCTGCCTTTACGTGGGGAGGAAGAGTGATCCTCCTATGGGGCAATTAGGGCAGCAAAGGTGATTGGGGAAAGTGGTATAAGTATGTTATTAAAATTCATCTCTTATAAGGCAAGGCATATCTAATTTCAGAAATTGATTTTATCAACCAGAATCAGCAGAATCATTCCATCTGCACTTCACTGTCTCACAGGTACATTCTCTCTTAAAAACATTTTTCTCTCAGAACTAGGAATATTACCTGATAGCTGTGTATGAGTGACAGACCCAGAATTCCGTGTGCTGATCCGCCTTTCAGATATCCCAGAGTCCTCCCTGTTTCCCATTTTTTACTGTTCAGGCCTCTGCCGAACATCCCTGTCCCAGCAGACCTTTTATCCAAGGACTGTTGATCACAGCCCAGGAACTGTCAGCCTATTTGCATTCTGTGGATGCATCATTATTCACAACATTTGATGTCCATAAAAACACATTAAAACTATTTCCTTGAGCAAAAATAATCAGCTCTCCGCTGTACATATCATTTGTATACTCAAATTGTAAAATGTAAATTGATATATAAGAAAATGGCCCATTAACTTTTTCATTAATGACAATAATACATTTGTACACCAGCAGTAGGAGGATCTTGCCTTCACTTTGGCAACCAGAAGGGTAAATGGGGTCCTCCTTCTTTTTCTATTTTAATTTCATAAAAATGATGGATGTTGTCAAGCAGAGATCCTTCCCTGTATCTTATTTGCCTTAAAATATGAAACCTTTGATTTATTATAAAGTTGAAGCAACCCTGATATACAGCATAAGTACTTTTTTTTTAAGAAAAGAAAAAATATTTGTTATTCAAGTATGATGGAGAGAAGTCTTCACCATGGGTAATATGTAACGGCAAGTGTTCATTATATTTCCAGTGCTTAACTATATGCTTCCATGTAAACTGAAAATATTATCAAAGGATTAAAAATGATGTCTTTTGTGGCTAGATCATGTTATGACATACAAATCTACAATCAGTTTGAAAATACTGAATCTATCTTTTTATTGTAAGATATGAACTTTTTATTAAATTTCATTTGAATTTACTTTGATTACTTTTTTGTGAGAATTTAGTGTGTGCTTTTGATAAAAGTAAGTATTAATCTATCTTTTATCAGATATCAATAATAATCATATTTTTGCAGAGCATAGCATTTGATTCCTATAGAACCTACATGACCAGTTGTCAGGTCATAATATTTGATTAAAACATAGATTAATAATTTGCCCATCACTGTTATATCATTCACTAAGAGATAAAGAGCATTTGATATTAACTGAGAAATAAAATCTGCCTTCAGTAAATTGCATAGAAAAATTACACAGTACATTTAAATTACCATTTGCTTAGCAACATGCCCTCGTAGCCATTCCAGTGGGGCTATAAAATGATCGATTTACTTTAATTTTCTACTGAATCCTGAAAAAAATGGCTATCAGTAACCCATCCCTTCATCATGGCATGCTGATTCACTCTGTGTATTAAATTTACTGGCAAGGAGCAAGACGTTAACAAAAAGTAACAGATAATGTGAACATTTCATGCATAATCTGTAATATGAGATATGTATTAATAGGGAAATTATGATGCATTCAATTATTCTGAAATGCCTTCCAGAGATGTTTTGATTTGGCTGCACTCGGATAGTAGCAGCGCAGCAGGGAGCATCTCAAGTGATGAATAACCTAATCTCCTAATCTCAAAATGGGCACTGTTCACAGCTAGCCTGGGAGACACTGGTAGGGGAAACCACACTTCACAGACACGGCCACCAAGATGAGCCCCGCAAAAACAGCAACCCCCAAAACAGCAGCAACAACAACAACAGCAAGAAATATTCTGCCACATTGCCACTCAGCTTTTTAAAACACAGGCAGTGAAATGCACATCTTTACTGAATGTGCTTTAGTTTCTTGTGGTCATGCAGGTCTAAATTCCAATTTGAGAGGCACCTTTCCACTCTTCTCTGTGAAACTTAAAGACAAAAGGCTATAAAAATGATTGCACTTGCATTAGTGCTGTTAGGAGTTTGTTATTTATGAGACATTATGTATGCACAAGAACCCTTACTAATTTGCCACATTTCACACACACCTGGAACGATCTTCCCCATGTATACATCTCCCCACCCCCTTTCTTTAATTTCTGAAGAAAGCATTCCACAACAGGAAGCTGTTCAATTTGTATCCTAAGTCCCATGTTCTATAAAGCTGCTTGGGTGTAATTAAGCAGTTACGTTTGTTCCTTCATGTGAGGAACAATGGTCTGGCTTTTGGAGGGTCAAACAGAATTTATTTTATTGTGTACAGAGTCAGAGCAAGGGAAGAGGGTGTCAGAATAGTAGGTGGTCATTTCTTTGCCATTTATATGGCCCTCTCAATGTAAAAGCAGAACTCTGTATTTTTTTTTCCCTTCTGATTTACTTCCTTTCTTTCATGGGATCATTGCTACAAAACTGTTAGGTAATACCCTGCTGTAAGGAAAATAAGTCCTGAGAAAAATATGCTATGCATGTATGCCTTCCCCCACCCTCAAATTACTTGATTGCAGCAGGCTTACTTTTTGATTAATGCAATTTTGCATAAGGTAATATTACACGAGTGTATTACTTTTCAGTAATTATTCAATGGAGTTAATATGGCAGACTTCTTGAAGAAAAATTAGAACCGTGGCGTCTCATTTCTCTAAATCCCCAGCAATGTTCAGTAGGGTAACAATAATAATTATGTATAAATAAATAAATTTCTTTTATCAATGTTCACTTGGGCTGGAAATAACGGGCAGCCTCTTCCCCAATCAGAATACCACGGGCTGTACTTTTTAATTAGCAGTGTTCCGAGGGGCAGAAATGATTTTATATGCAGTTTTGTTATGCTGCAGTTTGGGAGAGTGACACAGTGATTTGTTACAACAAGGATCTTTGCAGTTTAATCATCGTGTGAAATTATGTGTGCTATTTTGCTTTTGCTTTCCGCTGCACCTTTGGGTTGAGTCACTCCAAAACCGGGAGGAAAGGCCCATGAACTCCTTTTCCTAAAGCAGTTTTCTTTCCTTTAGGTCTGATTTCACATGAGCATCATTTTAAACTCCGGCAATATGCGGTTCTATTTAACTAGCCCTTGCTTACAGAGGTCCCATGTCTACTATTATATTTCCTTGCCATGATGCCTACTTTGCAGTGTATTTTCTCGCTAATCATGGTTTAGCAAACAAGGAAGGAGAGGGCCCTGTTTTATGAAACTTTCTGATGAGTGATGTTCAGTTTATTTCAGTCTTTAGTATACTAGAATGTACAATTGCTCCGAAGATAAATAAAAGATTCAGGCGAGTGCCACTGGAGAGCAAAGCAGCATGTCTCTGGCATGGCTTGAGACTTATCTGATTTGGATTTGTATACCTCATGGGGAATGGCAAAATATTGGAACAGACGGCTTGATATTTCCGAAGAATATAGTGGGCTTTATTAGCACCAGTTTCGCTCCCTGACTGACGGCTTTTTCAGATTTTTTATCTTATTAATCCGTGCTACTGTATGTAAATGTTATTCCTCTCTGCATAAGGGAGGCAACCAGCGATTTGTAATAAATGCTTATGAGTGCCTGAGGCTGCACTTAAACTTTAAAACATCTATTATTAAGTTGCAAAAAAACACTGTAATGGCCAATAGTGACCTCATAGGAATTTTAAACTGTGGTCTGCTCTTCTGCATTAAAAACAAAAAAATTGCCTCAAGTTAGAATTATGAGCAATGCTATTTTAACAGCTGCATTTTGATTATTAAAGTGTGTTTTACAACTGAATTACAATGCTTTTATGGACTCTAGGTATAAGATTTAAAAAGGTCATTAAACATAGTCGGGTTTTGTCACAGTAGGTGTCATTGTATACAATGGACACTACACAGTCTATTTTATGTCACCACATTTAGGGTTTAAAATAGCATAAGGGAGCATTTTAGTTTGTTTAACCATGCAGATTACTATAGACCTCTCAAGGATTTTGACAGTTTGCAGTTTGAGATGACTACTTTCATTATTATTTTATTAATTTGACAAGAAGCCCTACAGATTTTCCGTGTATTACTGATCCATTTGTCCCAGAAATAATTAAAAATGCCAGCCTGGAGCAACAGACAACAGATACACTTCTGGCAAATCAATGTTCAAAAATGCATTGCTTGTACTGTAGCCAACTCTTTAGTCCTAACATTTCTGCGTCTTCTCCATCTGATTGTACGGAGGCTCAATGACAATAGGTATTGACCCATGGTGTAGGTTTTCCAAATATAGCACCTTTAAATTGATTTATCTATTATGTCATATGCTGGATACTATATGTGATGTTTACATCTCTTGCTACACAAATACACGGTGAAGTTGCAGAAATTTCCCAGAGCTGCCTCTGTCATCCACGGCTCAGCAAGGCGGTAAATGTAAACTTGAGTTTGCTTTGCCGGTACCTTGCCTGTTAGCTACTTCTGCGTCAATCTTTAATTTTCTTTTCATTAATTTGGCATAGTGCTATGCCTCTGACTAGCTGGAGTCCGTGCCATTTGTGGAACTGATTTCTGGGTGCCTGAATGTTGATGAGGACACGGAGGTGGAGGTGTGATAAGGAGTATAGAATCCTCAAAAATTTTGACAAAGTGTCACAAAGGATTGTATTTGCATGTAGTACCCTGGGTAGGACATAATGATTAGTGTGCAGTGCGTCGCTGGCTCTGCGTATCCCAGCTCATCCAGATAACATGTCTGCTGCACAGCTTTGAATATTGTATATGTACTTTGAACATATCTATGACTAGCAAAGCTGTCATTCTGTTGAAAAATGTAGCTGCACGAATGACAATACTGGTTTAATTTTTTTTAAAAGAGGACATCTTCTAAATAATTATTATCATGCTAATAACATTTGTATTCTTTTGTGTATAATTAAGATCTGCCTGTCTAAGCATGAAATAGGGTTGAAATCGTGAATGAGGGTGCTATCCTTAACCTATTTAGCAAATCAGTTTTAATTTGGCTTTTTTTATGTTAAATCATAACAATAGACTGCTGTATACAAAAATTCACAATTCTGGACTGTAAATAATCTTGGAAATCTTTAATACTTAGTGAAGTTTCCCACAAAACTGAAGCCTTTCTTATGATCATTGTGTTGAATTAAAAATAATGATTCAACAATTATAAAGGTCATTTATTTTATAAAGTTAGCATTAACTCTTTATTTCTCAGGATGATAAATACTCAAGCAATTTTATATTTTGCTTTGACTTTGGTATGCAATTTTTTAATCTTGCATAATGAAAATATTAATTTGAGCTTTATAATCTACCTAATTTTGAGACAACTCAAGGCAGCAAGCACAATAAAATACAGTGAAAAATAAGCCATTTAATTTTAAAGCATAACATTATGTAATTTAATGATCAGAAACTGGTTTGGAATATATCATGATTTTTCTGTTCCTTTCAAATAATAATATCTGCTGTTGGTGGGTTTTTTTCTTTCCTCTATAGTTTCATGGCTTAATACCTAGGCAGGTAATTATGCTAAAAGAAATTATCTTTGTCATTTTGCAAGGGTTATTCTTTGTTTTCAAGGTACTTATGGCTTCTGTAACCTCACATACTCATTCTTCCCCTTTCCAACTGTAACCATTTGCATGCTGTGATTTATAAGGTTATTGGAAAACACCTCCATTTATCAATTATGAGGGTGCACAGACTGACTGCGAACAGATCAGGCAGCATCCTTGGCAAGGGAAATGTCTAAGGGCTGGGGTAAGGGAGAGAGAGAGGAAGAAAAGAGGAGAAAATGGCAACAGGAGGAAGGTGGGAGCAGAGAACCCACTGATGTTCTGCTTTTGTTTTTCAGCTGAGCTCCCGACCCTTCTTCCTCCAGCTTTCCTGGTGTTGTGCACACAGGCCCCTGCCGTTTGATTTTTCCATCCCTATTTTTGGTGCTCACACTGTTTTTCCATGAATCTGTATTTGTTTTTCAGTTGTTAGCAAATATTTTCTGAGTGTCTATGCATTGTGTACACTGTGCTTGGGGGCCTGGCATCATGCAAAGCCCCAGGAGGAATATAAAGAGGTAAGGGAGGGACCTCTGCTTGCCTGTCATGAGCAGTAGTTTAGTCAAAAGTATCACTTAGATATAAATAGATAAGACAATATGAAATGCACGATAAATAAATGATATCACACTCATAAAATGGTTTGCCCCATAGTGTTTTGTATTATAAGTTCTTAATAAATGATAGTAATAATATATTGATAATGATAACCATGATGTCAGCAATGACATTAGCATGCAAATTTTTCTGTCACTTAGGAACCACTCTGTATTTGAATGGGTTTTCCACAGTGATAGCTGCTTTTGAGTCCTCCCTTAAATGTCCCACCTGCCTCCTACCCTGACCCCATACTCTTATCTCCTCAACTCCTGTTCTTTCTTTATGTGACATTTTAATCTACAACCTAATACTACTTAGTGTTTTTGTCTGTTTCCCCGCCCCAGAGAATATAAGCTTTATGAGGACAGGGATCTTTGTTTTTTTTGCTGATAAATCCCAGGCTCTGTGAAGCTCAATAAATATTTCTTAAATGATGACTGGATGGTTGGTGGCCTGTCTGACTTGCAGGTCTGCTCCCTCTGTTACCTAATCTCATGGCTTGAGTGTTCGCATCTTCTGCTCACCTGGCACCTACTATGGCCACACTTTCCATGGCCACTCTACCAGGGTAGGGATGGAGAGAAGAGCATCTCCAGAGAGTTGTGTGCCCTGCAACACGCTTCTGGTAAAAGCTGGAGGACCCATCGAGGGCCTGGTGATCTGTTTGTGTATTGAATCCAGTTTCTTTCCAGAGGGTATGTCCTATATACCTGTTTCCCTGAGCACTTCCCTGGAGCATGCGTAGTGCTTAAGATGCATTGGAGTCAGATGACTCTTGACTTGAAGATTTTCCCCACCTCCATGCCAGTCAAACCTGGCCAGTTCTTAACTCTAGCAAGCTCTATTTTCCTTCTTTATGGGACTGAGATAATAAAGATCCTCACTGGTCAGTGGTTGTGATGGGTAAATTAAATGCCAGGCAAGCAAGCACTCAGTTAATATTAGCCAGTGCATTAGTACAGCTTGCAATTGCTCTTTATTTGTAATTATTTTTGTACTAAGTTATTTTGTCAGCATTCTGTTATGTTGTATAAAATGTGATCTAACATCTTATGATATGTGGTACATAGAGTTCTTTCTTCCTTTATTATCAGTCCTTCATGTTTTTATCTTCCTGTTATCTCAGGGATTTAAATGATTATTCAATTTATGTGAAAAAAATCTTAAGTAACTAGTTTAAGAACATATACTAGAATATAAGACTTTATTATTACTTTAGAAAATATTAATTTTCCCAAATTATAAATATCAAAAGAAAGAAGAGTAAAATTATGTGATTTGGATGAAGAACGATGGAGAAAGGAACGTAAATGAAAAAGCAGTGTTAAACATTGACTATCTTGTGACATTATCACATATCAGTTAAACATAATTTGAGTATAGTAATTAAGCTTAATATATTATATAAAGTAGCATTTAATTTAAGGGGAATGAATGAATAATATAAAATTGCATTGGAAATAGAATGATTTTGAAAAAAGAATTTATAATTATATTTTATACAATATATGAACATAGATTTGTGATCAATTAAAAGCTTAAATGTAAAAAAAAGAATCCATAAAAAGATCTACATGGAATATATGTTATTACTTCCAGATATCAGTATAGCAGAAGATATTTTAGCATACAAGTAAGAGGAGATAAAGAGGAATATTAAATAGATTTTATATTGTGAAAGTTAAATTTATATTTTTGCAAAAAACTAAAAGCAAAAACTCAAGATAAATACATCATTTTAAAAAAATAAATTGTTAACCTTAAAAGAGTTCTTAAAGATCAGCAAAAAGACAATTTGCTAGGAAGATATGTCCATAAACTCAACTTTCCTTCTTTTCTTTTTGGAAGCCTTCAAAAAGCAACACAAAGAAAGGAAAGCAAAGAACTACATTGATATTTTTGGCTGAATTATAATACAGACTATCAAATGTTTGCAAGGGTTGCCGAAGGAAATGTGTTTGTATGGGAACCAGTTGGAAGTAAGTATAGGCGAGAACTGGATTCTATAACACAGGTTCTGTAATTATTCAATGCAGATATGCTTCCGGCAGTCAGGAGCACACCCTGAGGGACAATAGTTGAACGCCTTGTCTGTAAGAGGGCTCGAAAATGGGGATGCATGGAAGGTGTGAGAGCGCCCTCCTCCAGTAACTGAACAGGCTCAGAGCAGCTGAGGAGGTAGCAAGCTGCACAGAGTTATGCACGGAAGCCACACTGGCAAGAAGCAGCAGGGGTTTACCTAGGAGTCATTTTACACTTCTTAACTTAAGAAAGACCAGGCTCCCCAAAATTTTGGGGATCTTATTACAAAAAGCCTTTCTAAAAAATTCCAAATCATAGAAATACGAAAAGCACAAATCTCACACAGCATCTATACAAATATAACATTAACAAGGAGGAAAATAGCATCGTCTTTTATTAACAAAAACATTCATTGCAGTGATGTGGCTGGGAAGGATGAAAATCATAAATAAGATGCTAGCAATTAAAAATTTAAAAAATTTCTCTTTCAGATAAAAACAAAAGGAACATATGCAAGAATTCCGAAGAGAAAAACTGATAAGGTGACAGAGAGAATAAAAAGTGAGGTAGAAGAAAGAACCTGGGAAAAACAGAAGAGAATGCAACTCTGTACTATACTGAACTGTAGAATGAGAAGCAGAACAAGGTCAGGAGACCTTATATAGGCCACGGTGATGGGCCAGAGGGGAGGAAAAAGAGTGCATGACAGGTAGGGTTAGGAAGTGGTAAAAAGGACCAGAAAGAAGGGAGAGGGAGGCCTGCCATATCTTCATTTAATTCCCAATGGAAGAAAACACATTACTAAATGAGATGGGGCAATTAGATATTATGTTTGACAAGGTTTGCCTGAAAAGAATGAATTTACCCATTGAAAAGGCACCAGTGCCACAAAAATTGGCCTGTTTTTGTTAACAGCAAGAATAGTCTAACAAAGTTATAGCAGCCAGGCAAAAAAGACTGAGTCATTTGTAATGACTTAAAAGTCAGGCTAGTTGCAAAATTTTCCATAGCAATCTTCAGTCTAATCAAACTGTCTTTTGAATATAAAAGCTGTAACACTACTGTTTTTTGGATAGCCAAGACACATTGTATTCTCTCATGGAATCTTCTAGAGGAAATTACTGGAAAATGAACATTAATGAAACGGGAGAGAACTTGGAACGGGAGAGAACTTGAGAGCAAGAGGACTTGTGCTGAACATTCCATGCTTTTATAGAACTACTAAAACTAGCATGGAAAGTTCAGTGGCAGACAAAAGGTAATGGTAGATGCTAGTGATTTTACACTGCAAAGTACATGCAAATTACCTGGGAGCTCAGTAAAATGAGAATTCTAAAAAAATTAGCCTGAGATTCTGTATTTCTAACAAGGTCTGAGCTAATGTTAATGCTGCTAGTCCTTGGAACATATGCTGACTATGAAGTCCTTATAAAAATAATATAACCAAGATGTCAGTATGTACTTTGTCAAGTAATGATTTCTTAGTGTTTTTTTTTTTTTGGGGGGGGGTTCTTTTCCTTTTTCCTTGGAATTCCATATTGTTGCTACCCTTTATTCTGTTTTGTTTGGTTTTTTTTCCTCTTTAAATAAAATTTAAAAAAATAATATAACCAATAAAATTAGGAGAAAAAAGTGATAGAAATTAAAAAATGTATGGTTATTCATTCCTCTATCATAGTTGTGAATTGAGTAGTATCTACTCCTAATAAATCAACTAAGCATAATTGCTTAGTAGTAGAAAGAGAAATATTAAAAAATATATTACTGACCAAAAGCAAATGAAAGAGAAATTGGAGGAGATGTTAAAGAAAAGCCAGACATGATAGTTTTTTTTCACTGCAGGAAACTATTAGAAATAGGCCCCAAAATTAGAGGACCAAGGATAGTACATAAAGAGGTTATTCTGAATACAATGATTAAAATTAACTCTAAGCTCCATTCTTTAGTACTCAAAGAGTTATAAACATGCAAAAGAAAACAGACCACTTGGTGGAAGACTTAAATGCTAACTACAAAGAGACATAAAATAAATATGACAGGACTGACTATATCTATTATGGGAATGATATCAATTATCTAACATTGAAGATTAAAAGACTAATAATTTCAATTTGGATCACAGAGCAAACCCATTGTATATATCAGAGTTTCTCAGCTGTTGACATCTGGGCAAGAGAATACTTTGAATGATACTGAGCAACAACCGTGGATTGTTTCCACTAGATGTCAGTAGCACACCCCATCCCAATTATAACAACATAAAATTCCCCCATACATTGCAAAATATACCACATATGGAGATGGGGCACAAACAATTAGCAATTGAGAACCACTGTTGTATAAATAAAATACATTTTTCAAAATGATTTAGAAAAATAAAATGATAGACAAGATATGATGTGCAAATATGAAAAGGAGGTATAGACAGTAATATGGTATTAATATTATACAAAAAGGAAATAAGGCCAAAGGTATGACACAAATAAGAGGAATAAACATCCTTTGCAATGTTGAAGGGTGAAATTTGCATTGAAGATATAATTGTTATAATTCTCTAGTACTCATAGCATCAAAATACAAACAAAATATAACATGCAAAGAAAAATAGAAGCACAGTAATAGTTCACTTCTTAGTCCATGATTGGATGAAAGAGAAAAAGCAAGATATATAGAAGATTGAAATAATAATGTAGGTCTTTTGTATAAGTGCTATCAAAATAGACAGAAAATTGCTTTCCAATAAATATGAACCCTTAACTCGTATTGTACTAGGCAACCAACAATATATTTTCTGATCACAAAAAACAAAACTAAAATTATGAACAAACCAGAAAATATAATACCTTAACTCCTGGAAGAAGGGCTAAAGAGTTTGCATAAAACAAAATTTCAAAACAAATATGAAAATTGACCATATCACAGTGCCTATTGCAACTCATGCCATTGATCTAAACAATTTTCAAAAAATATCAGTCTTAAATTCTTCTGTAAAAAATAATAGAGATTAAACTATTAACTCCCAGCTGACAACAGCATATCAGCACTAACAAAAAACATCAGAAGTTAATTTGTAAGAAAAATGGAAGACACAAAAGTTCTACTTTACTCAATATTTAGGAAGTTAATTTTAAGAATACAGATTAAATATTTTACTTTAATTGATTCTGAAAGAATGATAAGCATTGTTTTTCTATAGGAGAAAGAAAGGATATATTCAGTTATCTAAATCTTCATGCTTCCCTCGAAGCACAGCTAAGCTCCGATGATGTCGTAAGGGAATTGCCATCAAATCTTTAAAAAGTATATAAAATTATTGCTATCTACACTATTTCCGATCGTATATGAAATGGAAAATCGCCAAAATAGTTTTTAAAAGTAGGTATAATTCTAACTTTGAAATATATAATAATAGCGAAGTTTAAAATTATATAAAAAGGAAATAAAATAATTTCAAACCTGGTTTTACATTAGGTTTTCAGGAGACCCAGACAGCAGCTTCATAAATTCTGATGTAATTACTTGTTACATGTTGGTATGGGTCAGTATTCATTTGTCCTTGCTCTTTAAAAGCTTCCTATTGTAATACTGAGCAGTCTGATTAAACAATCACTATTCTAGATCAGCATCTTTCTAGAATATGAGTTAAAATTCTAAATTAACAATAGTGTATTAACAGAATATCATATAACCTGACTGGGTCAATATTAGGATATCTGTTAATAAAACACTAAGAGAAGAATAATAATATAAATACTTCGAAATATTCTTAAAGGACATGCTATGCAATAAAAATGTGCATTCTAATTATCTTTAATTAATAAAAGAAACATATCCATCTCAGACCATAAACTTGTCATGTTTCTTGGGAATATTAGATACATCTCTACTTCCGTTAGAAAAAAGAAAAAGATATCCATAATCAGTGTTTATTATTACTAGGAGAATTATTCAATACAAATAGACAAGAAAGAAATTGAAAGGATAAAAATTGGAAATGAGCAGGTAAAACATTATCTTGCAAACAATATAATTAAATACTTTGAAAATCAATAAAATCAACTCAGATTACTATGATAATGAAGTCATTCAAGTGTCAGTGTACTCAAGTAATATACTGATGCCAGAAGTTTTCACATTCACAAATATGTTAAAAGCCTCAATGGGAGGAAATGCTTCACAATAACAATAACACAAAAAAGTATAGATCTGAGCTTAACAACAAGTAAAAGTTTTATATGAAGAAAGTTTTAACATATCTCTGAAAGCCACAGAAGTCTGAAGAAACAGAGGAAAGGCAAAGGATATACTTGGAGAGAAAGACTCAACATCATTAAAATGCTAATCTTCCCTAAGTTTACTTATAACTTTAAAATGAACCTGATAAAAATAGCACTTCTTTTTCCCCCTCAAAACTAGATAAGTTGATTTTGTAATTTATGTCAAAATTAACAAAAATAACCAAGGAATGTCTGAAAATGAACAATGAGGAAGAATTGGGCAGATGTACAAAAATGTATTCAATGCAATGCTATTTGCATAGAGGAAAAAGAAAAGTACAAAACATATATAAAACATATGTAAAACAAGTATACAATATAAATAAATATAGACATAGATAGGAAGAATGGTAACCAACTGGGGACATGGAAAGCCATCTAATTATGGGTAGTGGTAAGAAGGGGATCCTTTACTGAATATATTTTCACAAATTTTGAAGTTTGAACAATGTAATTATAGTAATATATTCCAAAGTGTATAAATATGCAGAATACAAACCCATTCATAGGAAAATGGGCAAAGAATAATCATTTGACACAAAAATCTTTGAGCATTAATTAAAAATATAAATTAAGTAGTAATAAAACTATTGATAGTCACTATAAATTACTGTCTCAAATACTTTGTGTGCATTGTTTAATGCTCCAACATAACCCTGTGACATAGATACAAAAGTGGTTTTAGGAGATCTCGGTTCTTTTTCATTTCCAAATATTCTAAAATTACCATCTGTCTTATTTTTAGAGCAGAAGAAATAAATATATAGAAAAAGTGCTGATCTTTTTCACCATCTTATCACTGAACTGCACTACATTACTTGCCTGAATAGATCTAAATTTCTCTGTCAAGGGCTTTCATTTTATATTGTTTAAAAAAGTTTAATGACTTTTTATTGGTTCATTATATGGGCTATCACATTAATACAAAAATACTGCAATAAAATTTTTGCATACGATCAATTTATTATTTAAAAGCTAATACTAGAGCCATGACTTGATAGACAAACATCTTAAGAATCATCATCCTCAATGTGCAAGTTGCACTGCCACGTAAGGACAGGAGGCTTCAGGAGGAAGCTAGACACTCAGAACGGATGCCCCAAGGCAGGCTCAGCGCTCATTTTCTAACTCATTACGTGTCCATTTAAACAAACCATTCAACTTACAAGGACAATAGGTAAGATGATAATAATGAAGAGGGAAAGATTGTTATAAAATTCAAGTAAATGATGATATATCAGATGCATGAAATCGCAAGGCAAATGAAAACTGCTTAACACTGTTCAACCATTTACTAGCTGAGTGACACGGGGAGGGGGAATTAATTAAACTAACCTGACTGTAGCTCAGTGGCCTCACTGATAAAATCAACTAATTATATCACCTTACTCGTAAGAATAAATGAATACAAGTAAAATGCTTGAAACACAACCTGGCACATAGTAAGTGCTCAATAAAAGAAAGCTATTATTACTATAGCAAAATCCCACTTCTCTCTCACAACTCTAGGGAATTGTAGTGACCCTGGAGGCACTTTAGATAAGCAGAGAGATATTTTAGAAAATTAACCATGTCAACAATTGACATTTGTGATGGAGACAGAAAACAAGAAAGATTACGAGGAAGAACAAAAGTAATGAATGAAAAGACAAGGGCTGTCAGTAGTGGTGGTATTTATTAAAATCAGCAATGAAGATACTGATAACAGAAGATTAAGAACAGCCCTGCCAGTACCAAAGGTAGAAATCACGAGTGGGAGCAGGACAGGCAGAGGCTACCCCTGTAGTGAGCAATAGAAGAAACGCAGATACCTCTGGAGCATAGGTTGGTGGAAGGGATGGTAAAGAACTCTCTGAATCCTTGTGTGGTGACCTTTCAAGGTGCAAGGTGACATTATATGCTGTCAAGCACTCAAACTGTACTTCTAAGCCCTCATTTATAAAAAACTATTTTACATATCTCACTGCCATTTTATATTATGGATTCTGATCCTTTTCCAGTAAAAGGCAAAAGACAAAAGGATTACAATTTGTACAAATGTAAAAGGTAAAATGAATATCTTCACATGACTTAGAAAGATTAGCACAGGAACATTTTGATTGGACTCACTTGACTGCACTTGCTATATAGTCCAACTTTAAGATACAGAGGTACATGATCAAAACTCAAGATGATATCTGGGCCCATTTCAAGAAAGTGAATTACAGAGCCACTGCTGGAATTAAGATCTCTCCCCTCCCTCTCTCTTTCTTTCATATATACATATGCTTTAAGCAAATCATCCAAAATCATACAGTTAGTAATTTATGGTTGGACTGCAGGTATATTTGACAACAAATCTCTCACATATTGATATCGAGAAAACTTGATGTATGAATTGGTAAAATACATTTTGGTTATCAAAGTCCTGTATGTTTTATTTTAACTTTATTTTACTGTGTTCAGCTCCCTGAACTTTCCTAAAACATAAAGTGGTAGCTTTTTTTCTCTTTTGCAGTGCTAGAGATTGAACAAGTCTCCACGTGAATTATATCCTTAATGTTCTTTTAAATTTTCAGTTTTTTATTTTGAGACAGAGTCTTGCCAAGTCACTCCTTTGCTTCCGCCTCCTGAAGTTCTGGGTTTACATGCATGTACAACCATGCCGTGCAGTGGTGGAGCTAGGGCATGGCAGTGGACAGGACGGTCTGCTCTGGGTGACAAGTATTTTGAGCTTTACAGTATTTAAATATTTTAACATATTCTGATATATTGGATGGCAGCACATTGAAAGACCACCCTGAACAGCAGGAAGTCTAGATGCTCCACTGCCAACATGCTAGGGTTGTCTGTATGGATGAATAGGTAAGGTGTCTGCTACAAGTGAAGATACTTAATAAATACCTGTATGCACCTAGACAGAGCACTCCTTTCAATTCCTTGCCCTCTACAGCTACTATTTCCTGTTATTTCTCATTCTTCAATACAAAACTTCTTAAATCAGTTGTCTCTACCTGCTCTATTCCCTTCACTATCCCTTACGCCTTCACATATTCTAGATTTTTGCCACTGTGCTGAAAATGTCTTTGTTCTGGTTACAAATTCCCAATAAATTTTGTGAATCTGAAGACCACTTATAATCCTTGTACTCTTTGACTTCTCATAATGTTTTGATGCCATTATCCGTGCCTTCTTTCCTTCGCTTTTGTTTTCCTTGTAATCTATGACAATGTAGTTTCCCTCACCTCCTTTCCCTTTACCTCCCTTTCGCATCACACCCATCAGCCTCCTTTGCAGGCCCTGTCTGTGCACCTGCACCCTGGGGGCCCTGTTCTGTGTCCTCCTTGCCTCTTTCTCCATGCACTCCCTGCCCACTCTGACTGTGCTACTGATGTGGTTCCAGTTTACAGTCTTCTGATCTCTAAGACGATCTTCCTAGCTGCTTCCTGAATATGTCTTTCCAGCTATCAGTTTTGTATTTCCAAAATTGAACTGAACGTTTGTTTACTCCAAGCTTGAAACCTGCCACAACTACTATGATTCTGATTGTGAGATTGTACATACATGATGAATAACTTCCAGGAAATATTTATTCAATGAATCCATGAAATTTTAAAGGTAGACAATTTACCTATCATCCCCTTTATAGCTTAGGAAATGTTTAAGGAGCACAATATATATGTAAAATCTATTTCCTTCTTTTCTATTTCTGTTGGTTCATCAAAAAGAATTGTTTGTGCTTTCATTGTTTGATCATTTTTCATACCTATGTCTTGTGATCTGAGCAACTACTTTGAAGATAACAATATGAAATGTATTAACCATTGTTAGTCTATTACTTTGTTTTGAAATTTTGTGTCATCATTTTTATGTTTTTGTTGTTTTTAAAAAAAGTAATAAAACAGCACATAACCTTCCTTTTGATGGCTTTGTGGGACATACCAAGGTAACCTTTGCACAGAAGTCCATATCTTGACCTTGGTCATAACTCTTAGTGCCCACTGACATTCATGGTTGGGTGACCAGCTCTGTAGAGCTCTGAGGTCCCTTTGTAGAAGTGCTACAATTTGTTACTAGAAATGAAATTCTGTACTTCATAAATCAACACTTCATAAAGTGGACTGTCAACCCAAGATATCTGTTAGCAAGAATTAAGCACAAGCATGATTATGCAGTTTGCTAAATTAATAAATCTTATTGACCTCAGAGATAGAGGAATCTAAACAGAGAGCCAAACAGCCAAGCAAGCCATGTATCAAATAATTTAGTCAAAGTATATTTATTGAGCATTTACTGAGTACATGAAAATTTTTATGATGTTTGTATATGTTAATTCATTTAATAATCCTAACAACTTTATAAGATGATTGTTCACATTTTATAGATTAGGAGCCCAATAACATGGAAATAAAATACTTTGCCTGAGGTCATGCATCTATGTCAATAAAGGATAACAGGCACATTGCAGATTAACTGAGTAAGGGAAGCTTGATTGTTTTATATGATAAATGAGGATGTAACATAAAGACACAATTCACAAAGAGGAAACACATTTAGTAAGTAAGTATGGGAGAATGTGTTCATCTTTTTCAGGAAAGAAAAGATGTCATAAAATAAAATAATGGTTTTGCTTTCCCTAAGTGAAGGGATGAGCAAGATAAGAAAGAAAAAAGGAAGGAAGGACAAAAGAAAGGAAGGAAGGAAGAGATGAATGGAGGAAAGCAGGGGAAGAGAAGGGAGGGGAAGGTACAGGAGGAAGGAGGAAGGACAGATACAAGGAAGAGAGGGAGGAAGGAAAGTTCTCAGTACTGAGAAGGTTAGGAGAGAATGGCTGGCCCCTTGCTGGCAGCAGCATTGTGACCACTGCATGTAGAAAATGGCAGATCGAACTCTACCCTGAAGGCCTGCAAAAACTCCACTGAAAGACTTCTAGATCTAATAACCAAATTCAGCAATGTAGCTGGATACAAAGTCAACACTCAGACATCAATAGTATTCCTGTACACAAGCAGCAAACTCACTGAGAGAGAAACAAGGGAAATTTCACCCTTCACAATAGCACTCAAAAAGATGAAATAGTTAGGAATCAATCTAACAAAGGAAGTAAAAGATGTATACGTTGAAAATTGCATTACTCTGTAAAAAGAAATTGAAGAGGATTTTAGAGCATGGAAAAGACATTCCTTGTTCATGGATAGGAAGAACAAACATTGTGAAAATGGCCATTCTTCCAAAATTATTATACAGATTTAACGCAATTCAAATCCAAATACCATTAGCATATATCACAGATCTAGAAATATCATTCCTAAACTTCATCTTCAGAAGAGACCTACAATAGCAAAGGCAATTCTAGGCAACAAAGGCAGCATCACAATCCCTGACTTGAAATTATACTACAAAGCTACAGTGATAACATCAGCATGGTACTGGAAAAAAAAAAGACCTAAGATCAATGGAATAGATTAGAAGATACAGGCACAATTACAAATACACACAGCCACCTTATCTTTGACAAATGGGCCAAACATGTTCACTGGAAGAAAGATAGCCTTTTAATAAGTGGTGTTGGAAAAATTTTTATTCTGCATGCCAAAAACTAAAACTAGATCCAAGTCTATCACCATGAACTAAAGTCAAAATGAATCAAAGATCTAAATATTAAAACAGAAATACTATTCTTTCTGCAGAAGACAAAATAGAAATCTTTAAGACTTAGGGTTAGGTAGAGAGTTCATGAGCAAAAATCAAACTGCATGGTAAATATTTCTAAGAATCAACAACTGGGATCTTGTCTTATTAAAAAGTTTTTGCATGTCAAAAGAAATCTCCAGCAAAGTGAAAAGAAAGACTACGAATTGGGCAAAAATTTTAGCCAACTCTCCCTCAGACAAAGGACTTCTGTCTAGAGCATATAAAGAATTAAAAAAGATCAGGCCCCCAAAATTCAAAGACCCAATCCAAAAATGGGTATCTGAGATGAGTACACACTTTTCAGATGAAGAAATACAAATAAGTATATGAAAAAATGTTCCATATCACTGGTTATTAGAGAAATGCAAATTAAAACAATGCTGAAATTTCTTCTCACACCAAAAAAATGGCCAAGATAAAAAAAAATAACAAAAAAAAATGCTGGAGATGCTGTGGGGGAAAAGAGCCCTTCTCCACTGTGGGTGGGAGTGTAGGCTGGTGCAAGCACTGTGGAAAACAGTGTGGAGGGTTCTCAAAAAGCTAAGATCAGAGGTCCCATTTGACTCAGCTATCCTGCTTCTGGGCATTTTCTTAGAAGAATTGACAACATACCACAGTGATGTATGTGCACCTATGTTTATAGCAACACAATTTGTAATAGCCAAGTCTTGGAAACAACCTAAATTTTCATTAACCGAGGGATAAATAAAAAAAGATGGTATTTTTATACAATGAACTACTACTCAGCTATAAAGAAGGATTACATTGAGGCTTTCATAGGTAAATGGAGGAGACTTGAGACTGTACTTATAAGTGAAATAAATCAGACTCACATGTGTAAATACTGTATTGTCTCCCTAGTGTAAAAAACTGAAAGAGTAAATAAGATCTGAAATCTAGAGTAGATATTGTGAGAAGTAAGAAACTGCTCAAAGGGAAAAAATAACTATGGATAGAGGAAAGAAGAAAAGAAGGAGGGGAAAAGGAAAAAGATAAATTTGTTTATATATACATAAAATAGCTAAGACTATACTACTAATTCTATTAGTTATTGGAGAAGAGTTAATTCTCATAGGAATAGATCAACTTTGCAGGTCTATATCTGGTAATCTAAGCAACTCTTTTGAAGGTAACCATATGCAATATTATAACCATTGTTAAATTCCTATCATCTTGTTTTGAAAGCCTATAGTATTATTGTTTTGGATATTTTGTTGTTCTTGTAGTCATTGTTGGTATGTCGCTTATTTTTTGTTTTTCTTTTGTGTTTTGTCTCTTTAAAATAAAAAAGGACAATGACAGATCAAGAGTTAACAATGTCTCCTTTTGAGATTTTAGTATGAGAAAATAATGAAAAGAAAATTTAGTGTACTAAAATGATAATTCTATAATTATAGTAGAGTGATATTGCAAAAATTGAGACACCTAGTGATAAAATGTCATATAATTCATGAAATCTATAGATTATCCAAGTATTAAAATATATATTTTTAAGACATTATAAGATACATGACAGATATGTGTAATAGAATAAGTAAATAAATATTAATACAAATTTTATATTTAATAATTATAACTAAATTTTACTTTTAGCTTTATGATATAGAGTGGGACAAAACAGAAAAATAAAACAGTTGCTATACTACTTTGATATTATGATTTTCTTTATTACATATTTTTGTTCTGACATCCTTTATACAGTAAACTGAAGTCCACTAGTAAGCCATCATTCGGATGAGGTAGCAGCAAGCTCTGCACTGCTGTGTGGCCTTGCTTTGGGGCAAGCAGAGGGACTACAGGGAAGAGCCTGGGCCTGAGTGGAGACCACTGCTGCTGCTGATTCTGGCTGTAGTACAGGAGTTTAGAACAGTCAGTCAGTTTGAACCTTAGCTTTATTCTCTGAAACTAAGTTTAGACATTTGGATCAGTAGTCACTAATACATAGGGTTTTTTTTTTCCTGAAGTATTCACTTCTATAATTTTCAGTATATAAAAAATGAATAAATACAACCAAGCAAAATGTGCACAGTGGCCAAAGCCTTAATCCTATTAATTGAAAAGAAGTCATTTTTCAATGATTTAAAATAATTTTTATCAGAGGGCTGGGGATTTAGCTCAACGGCATAAGCACCTGCCTTGCAAGCACATGGTCATGAGTTTGATCCCAAGTACCAAAAAAAACCATAAATTATTATAATCTATGCTAGGAAAAAACCATCGAATTTTTTTTTTTTATTTAAAAGAGAATAAAACAAAAGGGAGCAGTACAGAGCAGATCAGAAGAGGACAACATAGGCAACACAGTACTTTACATTAAGTCAACTGGACATCAACAGTATCTAACACCATATCTCTTACTCTGCTATAGTTGAGCATAGCTTCAATTACAATAATATCAAACATAACACAATAGTATAAAGCCATGCATATAGTGAAAGAATTCCAGGGCTTTCTGAACCG